>BJBW01007413.1:28013-75897 GCA_004320125.1 Scolopax mira | reverse complement strand
GTTCCACCTGTGTGGAAGGAAAAAGAGGGTAGAGGTCTTTTCCTCTGGTGGGCAGAGGACACGCAAGAGCCCCTGAGCGCCAGCGTTTGACACACAGAGAGCCCCGGCTCTGTGTTGATGTCCCCAATGGGGACCTTTCCTCTGCCACTGGCTGTTGCTGTGGAGGGAATGACCTGATGTTCCTCCAGCAGCCTGGAAACATGCTCCTCCACTGACAGTGACCCCTGGCCCCAGGCAGTGGGAAGAGCCAGATTCCAAACAGGTTTTATTTGCATTCAGTTGAATGCCAGGGGAAGATTCAGGCCAGCTTTTTTTTTTTCTTTTTTTTTTTTGTCCCAAATATTTCTCTCAGCCCAAGATGAGAAGCAAAGTTTGATGCTCCATTGTTCCTTTTTCTTCCCCACAGCAGCATATTTTAAAGATGGAAATTCAGATATCTGTATTTCCTTACTTTTGTCAGTTTGGGTCATAGCCTTAATGTTACTTAAACAGTTTCTTTAAAGTAATGGAGCCCTTAATATAGACTTAATAAAGCAATGGAAGGCGGTATGGATTTCCTTCTGTCTAAGGTTCAGAGGCCTTTATCTGAATAATACATTAGATACTTTTATTCACTGGTGAGGCTTCGTAACAGGAAAAACTTTGAAGGGAGCGTCTATCCTGTCATTAAATTGATAATAGACGTGTTCTTTATTTTTTATCCCTTTTGTAGCACATCCTTTACCTCTGACAGGTTTCTCTAGGAATTAAACAGGGACCGTAGGGTACCTTTACCAGCGTATAACAATGTCGTCCCCAAACTTGTTGCAAGCATAAATAACTGCGGCAAGGAAACCTATCAAAAGATTCTTTGATACTTGCATTGTTATTAGAGGCTGGAGTGCTGAAATGTAAAGTAGAATGCTGGTTTAATATTTTTTTTTCATCGTAAGAGGGATACATAAACATAGGTTCATTTTAAAGTTTAATTCAAAATTCCCTCTAGGAACTGTATGTTGTCATTACTATAACAAGTTGGGGTTCAGTGATACCTATATAACTAATCTGGTTTTATTTTTTTGTGTGCTCCTTCATTTGGAAAATAGAAGGCTTTTAAATGGGTTTTTATACCAAAAGATGATAATATTTCCAACATGTGGATAACAAAGAAAACAAATTTCACCCAGAATGCCATAGCTTGTTTTCTTTTTTATGTATAGGTAATCATGGGCTTAGAGATCTTGCAAAGATTCACCAAACTGCCATTAATTGTTACCAACTGTTAAACAGTTTATGCTTATGGAGAAAAGAGAGAATATCTTGTTTTCTTGTTTGTATCCATAACCCATTTTCCCTATTTAATCTAAGTTCAGCTTTATGTTTCAGTAAACCCTCCAGAAAAGACATTTCAAATGAAGAGATGCCAAAAATGCATAAACTTCTGGATATAGTTGTAAATTGTATTTTTGTGAAACATTTCAGAGCAAATACTCAGCTGGTGTAAACCAGAGCAACTAGCAACTGCAGCTTCAGTAAGCTGGTTTGTGCTTTCCATAAAATTGGAACTAAGAGGCCTAATGAAAAGAAATACCCAGTTCTTCTGGTGGTATCTTAGCCCTCTGGTATGCATCAAAGTGAAAAAGAACTGACTAGGAAAAAAAAGCCTAAGAACTGTCTCAAATTCTCTGCTTCTAGAGGCAAAAGAGACAAGAGAAGCTATCTGGGTATGTCTGGGTTCCCCCTGTGAGAGCAACAAATTCCTGCAGAAAGGAAAAGAAATTTTGCAAGAACCTCTCTCTGTGAACTGTCTGATTCATGGGGATTTTTGTCATTCAAATGGTAAAATCTTCAGGGTTCATTATATTAGTATAAACCCAGCCTAGCTTGACATGTGAGTGTGGAAATATACTGGACTTGCAGTAGGACAGGTGATTCTGAACAACACTTCATGTCGTTTATACATATATATTCTTATCCAAACTGGATTTGAACTACAGGTGGTTTGAGCTGTCAGACACTTCTGCAAATCCAGAGTGGAGGGAATAATGTTTTGCAAAAACTAATGTTGCTATTTTTGTAAAAAAAATAAATTAAAAAGAACAAAATTTGCCATAATTTATGGTCGAAGATTAGCAAAAATCTTACAGTTCTTTCCACCAATCTTCTCCAGTTCCTTGTGAAGTTGAGCTGAAAGTTGAAGTTGAGTGAAGTTGAAAGAGGCCGAGTGCATTAACCAGAGTGAAGCCCATCAGCTGCCCTATTCTCCTGGGTTTGTTAGGCCATGAAATGGCGGCCGCTATTAACTGCGAGCCACGGGGTGGTGTTGACCCCAGAATGTGTCATTTGGGTGGTGGTGGTGGTGTTTGTATTCACCCGTAGCTTTTCCGGGCACGGTGTCCATGGATGGCAGCTCCACTAAGGCAGGCAGAGGTGACATTCACAGCCCTGACTGGCTGCTGCTGACCAAATGCTTTGCAAAACCGTGGCCCTTCAGTTTGGGTGTTCCCGTTGGTGGCGTGTACTTCTTGTAAAGAACGTTCAGTTGGAGGGATCCTGGGGCCCTCCCTGCTAATAACCACCCCCTTCCCTTCGGCAGGGGGTCCTGCAGCGAGAAGTGAGAGCCTAGTCCCCAAAAGTCGGGGGGATATGTCAGTCTGGATGCCTTGGCCTTTCCATGGGTATGGGTAATTGCTTTTTGCTCTTAAAAATTATCTTTGAAGTTTAAATGCAATTATGTTATTGAACGTATCCTGTTAATGTAATGTAATCACTTCGTATTTCAGTTTTGATCCGTTCCCTTAAGTCAAAAGAACTTTTATAGTTCAAACAGAAGTGTTTCTAGAAATGATGTTGACGCTAAACTTAGCAAATAACTTTTTTCCAAAGAAATTATTAGTGAAGGAAACTGGAGGTGAAATCAGCTATTATTGATTTCAAAGGTAATGATGATTTACTTTAGTTTTAAGTTTGAACCAGCTACCTTAGTAACATCACTAATTTCACGGCAGCTTCATAAACATATATTAGCAGGGGAAAGTTCACAGTCTTCTATATATTGCATGAACGGGCTTCCTGGGTGTGTAGGAAACACTATTAACCTTTAGCTTTTTAGCTGCAAACCTAAAGTTAACAAAAGCACTGGACTGAAGCGAGATGGTGGCTCAGAAAGGAGGGGGTTATCGGGGCGGAGGGGCTGGGAATGCAGGACCCCGGGCCCTCCTTGCCCATCCCCTGCTCTGTGAGACGCAGGAAGCTGAACTCATCTGAGAGATGAACATGAGCTACAAGAAAAACAGCCAGGCTGTGCTGGAGCACACTGCTGAGCTGGTCAGTGCTGCCTGATGAATGAGACTATTATTCTGGGAGTTCATGACAAAAAGCCCTTCCTTTGTTGACAAGGAGACTTTTTGTTGAAAATTCATATTGGGATATATTAAAAAAAAAACTTGGCCAGCTGCTGGTGGCTTGTCAGTAGGGAATCACGGAGTGGATGAGATCTGGCTGACGCCCAGTCCCTCTGGGAGAGAATAATTTACTCAAGAGGAGAGTGAGCTCCGGGGAAGCATGGCTGGGACCAGACCTGCTGAAGGTGGCATTCGGGGACCAGTGGCAAACTTTAGATAGTTCACATCCAGCAGGGGTTAATGCCTGTTTCCCCTCTGTTTTCTGTTTCTTATGCATCATAAATATTACCTTTGACTCGTCAGTGGAAGTTTCTGTACCATACAGTCCTCCTGTGACTGAAACTTTGCAAATTCAAACTAAACAAGCGAGCACAGTAACTATTTTACAGTTACAGCCTGTGGGCTCGTTAAACTTTTTGCTCATTTAAATGGCTGGAGATAGAAATTTGGCTTAGCTTTGCATCCTTCAAGGAAAAGCAAATACCAATATGGAAAACATTGATTGTTTCAAAACTACGAGCTAGCTGCAATTTGGTGTATTGTCATTAGCTTACTATACGTTTTTCAGTCTATTTTAGAGCTCGCTTTGGAAATACTTTTACACCAAAAAGTGAAAGCTTTTTACAGTATTTCTAGTTATGCAGGCATTTATTAGAAACAGTTAACAATTTATGTTACTGACCCTTAAGTTAAAACTGACTTATTTAATTGCATCCATCTTATTAATAAGTCAAATAAAGAGAGGTCAGTAAAACCTTGTTACTTAAAGAACAAATTTTTCCTTTTGCTTTACTTCCCTGCAGACCACAGAGCTCAGCTTTAGGCTTTCTGTGTCCCAAGGATGTTGGAGATAGCGAGGGCACTGCAGAAAAATCTGTGCTGCTTTACAACAGATCATTTTTCTTTGCTGCAACTTTAGCAGCACTTTCTCCTCTCTTATTTCCTTTTTAGAGAGGGAAAAAAAGGTTTTTTCTTGCTTTTTCCCCCCATTCTTCAGAGTTATTTAGTGATCACAGGAAGTTTAAAATTTATGAGGAATGGAAGATTACCTGTTAAATCCATAATTAAGTGGGCTATGAAGCCCTAGTTTTTAGAATTTCTTTGCTATTAAATATCTCACTATTTAATTGTAATGTATATGGCTTTTAGGCCACACTCACACATTGTTTTTACTTCCAGATTTCACTCTGTGACCTGGGGCAAATCACTTAACCTCTCTGTGCTCCCACTTACTCATCTGCAAAATGGGCAAAATAGAATTAACCTAATAAAGATTCACATTTGTCTTGTGCATTATCGTTAATGGGGATGTGAATCATAATGGTGGAGTGCTTTGATGTCCCCAGATGATGCTGTAATCATGAAACTATTATTTTGTATTTGGGCAAAACAGCTGAAAATGGATCTGCATAAATTATGCGGGAATAAACTATACATCTAAATAATTGCATGCAGTGGTTAAGCTGCTGTGGCCCATGGAGAGATTTGTGGGGCTGTTCCTACATAGAGATTACTCACAGCTCTGTTCTTGCTGAGTTTGGCCATTCCACACAACAGTTTTATAGTAACAGGACCGAAAGCAAGCCCAAACTCACTTTGTTCCTCATCACTGATTTTCTTCAGTATCATTGAAAAGTTTCCAGTCCATCCCATTTGGAAGTGGACCCATGGTGGGGTGAGGGCTGGAGGGAAAGGTCGGTGAGGTCTGAGGAGGGGAGAGCAGCAAGAAGGGTCATATGAGAACCCTGAGGAGGTTTGGCACCTCGACCTCCCGCCGGTGACGGGCTGTTCCCGTCCTCCCACAGAGGCTGCGGCAGCCGAGAGCCGTCCCACCTCCGCTTTATTCCTGGCACAGTCGGACACAAAGGAGGGAGGGATGGGAGAGATGGAGGCTTTCAACTTACCCCTTGAGATGAGAAGGGGGGAGCAGCCAACTGGCCTTGAAAGAATCAGGGCTCAAGTACCGGTAACCTACAGTCGTACCAGACAACTGAGAGGCGTCCTTCTTTCCTTCCCCCGCCAGGACAATAATTAATATTCTCACTTGTTCCTTCAGCAACCACCATTTTTTCCGTCTTGCCAAACAAATAAATCAGTAGTGTGTAGCCAGAGGGTTAATATTAGTAAAATACCGAGGAATACCCAGATTATCCTGAAGATAATCCCAGATTATCCTTCCCAATTCATCACTTCTGCTTTTTCTTGAGAAACTTCTTTTCTCTAACTGACAATATCCAGGCTGAGGCTATTGGGGGACAGTAAACAATGCACAATGAGCACTTGGCTTGTGTGATTCTGTGTTAATGTGAGTTACTGCAAACTGCTGGTGACAGGATTTCCAGTGGGCAGTTCCTATGGAATAGGATGTCAGGGATCAGGTTGGTGGGCACAGAAGTGAAGTTGTGATCTCCATCCTCTGGAGATGGGCATCCTCAGGACAGCAGCAGCGAAAATTCTTTTCCTTAAAGAGTGGAATCCACTCCTAAAAAAGTGGAATCTTTTCAGCTTCCCCAGGTGATCTGTTCTCAGCTATTCACCATCCAGTCCTTAGAAAGCTTGTCTTAATATTTAATATGTGATTAATTATTTTTCTGTTATGTCAGTCATTATGTTTAATTGCTGTCTGCCATAGAAACATACCTTGAGAGAAGCCTGAGCCCTGGCCAGGTGTCAAAGAAGTAGAGGGAAAGTTAAATGCACCTAATCACCTGCTTAGGAAGGAGGTACTTACAAAGCTCTGACTTCAGCAGGAGGTCAGTGCTGCAGCTTCTTAAAAATGTTCTGAATTGGACCATGATTATTAACCAGGCTGCTCCGCTGGTCTTTGCACTCACTACAGGAAAACACCTTACAAATGAAGGGCGAAGAGTGACAAATGACAGAAAAAGCCACAAATATCATGAGGAAGAAAAATACACTTTCATGTGAATGTTTCTTCCTTGTGTGAGAGAGTCAAGGATAAGATACATCAGATACATCGGTCTAGTGTCAAGACCTTTCACAGCTCATCTCTCACTTTTAATTCAATAAATCCTCCTCCTCCTCCCTGAAGGTACGATCTGGACAGAATTCTCCACTTGTCATTATGAGAATAGTTGCTCCATGCTGACATTTCCCACCTGTGGACTCTATAAACTCCTACAAGAGCTCTAGGGGCAGCAAAAGCCCCTGGCAGCAGTAGAACCCGCCACCCTTCATTTCTCAGTGAGCATCACCTCCAATCCCAGCTGCTGCCTTTTCAGTTCCCTGGTTCTTGGTGTCCTGACAGCAATCAGTGATGGAGTTTCCTGCAATAGCTGAGCGTCGTGAGCCTATGATGTTGTGTGTTTCTGACCTATAATATACTTTGAAGAAGAAGTGTGTGATACACAAGTTTGCGCCACTGTCAGCTGCGCTGCCGAACGCGCAGCCCATCCCCAGGCATTGCTTTACTGCTGATGAGTCTTGTTTTCCTCCTCTCAAAGCTGGGACCTTTGCCATTTGCTGAATTCTCCATGGTCCCAGCTACAGGGAGGGCAATGTGTTTTCATAGAGATACCACTAGAAATGGTGTGAGACTCTGTATTGCCATTGGGTTGTAGGCCAGGGTCACTATCTCAGGAGTGTGAGTCCACATCAGATAAGGGAATCCTTCAGGTTCTGCTCCAAAACACTGGCTATAGTTGTGGATTAAAACGAACATAAGCAAGGTCTTATTCTTCTGTTCAGTATTAGACAAAAAGCCTGTATTTTAATTGCAGTGCTTCTTCTTTCACTTCTTTTTAAGAAAGACAACCCTTTCGGTGAAGGAATTTTTCCCAATATCCATCCTAAACCTCCCCTGGCACAACTTGAGGCCATTTCTTCTTGTCCCATGGCCTGCTCCTTGGGAGAAGAGACCGACTCCCCCTGGCTACACCCTCCTTTCAGAGAATTGGAGAGAGCGAGACGGTCTCCCCTCAGCCTCCTTTTCTCCAGGCTGAACACCCCCAGCTCCCTCACCCTCTCCTCATAAGGTTTGTGCTCCAGACCCCTCACCAGCTCCATTGCCCTTCTCTGGATGCGCTCCAGCCCCTCAATGGCTTTCCTGTGGTGAGGGGCCCAAAACTGGACCCATCCCTTGAGGTGGGATCATCACCTCTTGGGTCCTACTCACTATGCTGTTCCTGATCCAGGCCAGGATGCTGTTGGCCTCCTTGGCCACCTGGGCACACTGCTGGCTCATGTTCAGCCGACAGTTGACCAACACCCCCAGGTCCTTTTCTGCCAGGCAGCTCTTCAGCCACTCTGCCCCCAGCCTGTAGCGCTGCCTGGGGTTGTTGTGACCCAAGGGCAGGACTTGGCACTTGGCCTTATTGAACCTCATCCATTGAACCTCATCCATTGGTCTCAGCCCATTGATCCAGCCTGTCCAGATCCTTCTGCAAAGCCTCTCTACCCACCAGCAGATCCACACTCCCATCCAGCTTGGTGTTGTCTGTGAACTTACTGAGGGTGCACTCCATCCCCTCATCCAGATCATTGATAAAGATGTTAAAGAGAACGGCTCCCAATACCGAGCCCTGTGGGACACCACTCATGACTGGCTGCCAACTGGATTTCACTCCATTCATCACCACTCTCTGGGGCCGGCCCTCAAGCCAGTTTTTAACCCAGTGGAGAGTGTTCCCATCCAAGCCACGAGCAGCCAGTTTCTCCATGAGAATGCTGTTGGAAACACTTTAGTAAAGCCCAGGTAGACAACATCCACAGCCCTTCCCTTGTCCACAAAGTGAGTCACCTTGTCATAGAAGGAGATCAGGTTTGTCAAGCAGGACATGCCTTTCATAAACCCATAAAAACAATTAGAGATGCCCGGGCCTCAGATACCTTCAACAAAAGTGCATCCATTTACTGAGCATGTTCCTCCTCCTTCTGTAATAAAAGCACAAGTGCTTCTGCCACACATGTAATCGATGAATCTTCTGGGCTTATGAAATATCTCTGCATGTTCTATTTGGAGTACAAACTACCTAAGCCAAATCTCTAATGCTCAGTAGGGAAAATGTAATTGTTAATTGATATTGCCATATGACTCATCAATCTTAAATTTATTGGATTTTTTTTAACCAACTGTAAAATGTTGTAAAAAAATTTGAGAGAGAGCATGAGAGAGAAGGCATCAGGTTAACAACAGTCATTCCACATTGAAAAATAGTTCCTGCTAAAAAGAATAACTAGTTTCCTAATTCCTTTGTATGTATTTGTTAATGTACCCTTAAAAGTACCAGGAATCTCCAGATATCTAAACTTCAGTTGTTTGTCCCAGAAAGCACACTATTTTTTACAATAAATTTTCCACTTGTTGTTTTCAAATCATGTGAACTGCTAATGCCTCCCAGTTTACCTCCCAGTTTGCCTCCCAGTTTACCTGTTCCTTAAGGAAATGCATTCTGTGATGGTGTAAAGCCAGGTTTGGAGAAGAGAGACAATTCAAACCTATTCTTTCCTTTCCAGCCCTTTCCATTTCTCCCTGCCCCGTTTCCCATTCAGAACTCCTGCTTCGGTTCCCTCTCCAAAAGAGCATCTCTGTGGGAGCTGCCTCCCTGTCTGTGTAACATACAGCACACTTTCCTGGGGTAGCACTGGGTCCCGGAGCGTGTCTGTGAGACATGGGGACATTAATGACACCATGCAGTCCTTCACTCCAGGTCTGCCTGCACTGAGCCCTGAGCCGTCCAGTCTGGATTGTGCTGTAGCTATTTGCAGTGATCTACCTTTTAAGGGAGAAATGCAAGGGTTTGTCTGCAGTGGTGAGCTGAAAGAGCAGGGGAAGGCACTGCCAGCCCGGCCCCTTCTCTCGGTGGTGGCCGGGAGCCCAAGAGGAGCAGACAGGTCACTGATGCTCCTCCCATGTGCAATGGGTGAAATTTCTCCTTGGATGCAAATTCCACTTATCCACAATGATCTCGAGTGCTGGTTGGAAGTGAGTTGAACTAGAAATAGAAAGTAAAAATAGGAATGAAGTAGTCCATCTGCTGAAAATTATATCCGTTGTCAAGTGATGTAACTCAGATGGAAGAATTTGTTTCTTCTTTTTCTCTCACATGATTAACCTTTGACTCTGCTGTTCTGTTTGGTTGCATTCTGTTCTGTTCAAGGAATGCAAATATCTTCTTCCTCTTCCTTCTAGAAATATGGGCTTCCCAGGGCTGCCCTGTAACGACGATTATAATCTACTTTTCCAGGTTATTGCAGTGTTTGTGCAATGCTTTTAGGTTTGATGTGTTCTGGCCAGCACAGGTTAAAGCTCTGCCTGTAAGAGCAACATCTTTCATCCAGCTGTTACAGCTCAGCGTTCCAAAACCAATGTGACCTATCTTTTCCCTGGAACAAATACACAATACACGTGCCACTCCTGAAAAAAGAAGCCATTTTTTTCCCCCCAATGTTGTAACAAAACTGGTCTCCACATTATGATGGTGGAGTAGTTTTCATCTCCTTGGTGTGTGCAGGAGCAGCCCCCTCCTCCAGGCTCTGCTTTGTCCACACAGGGCAGTGAAAAGAGCAGGGTTTAGAGCGGGGGGGCCCTGCCAGGCGGGTGGGATTCCTGCATTAGCATCACTAACATAGTCTTCTGGGAGATACAGGCCTTTCAGGCTATTTGGAGGAGGAGCAAGGGTGCTTCACACATACAGTGATGGTCTTTCCAGAGACAAGAGGTTCAAGCAGGATTGCAAGATGCTTTGCCTGGGAAAGCCTGGCTTTGCTGGGATCCAAAGATCTGGAGTGCTAGTTTCTTCCCATGGTGCAGGGGACTGTGTGGAGGGGTGTGACTTGTGTCCAAACGGCTTGAGTCAACTGTGGAAGGGGATGTAAGGCTTTACAGACATTTTCCTTTAGTATCTCTGAATGTATTCATATATGAAGGTGCAGGCCTCAGGAGTTTGAGAAGCTCTTTCATTAAAGGAAGTCCTATTAAATATATTAATATACACTTCAACAGTGTTTTTTTCTATCCCAAGGAGGATAGCAAAGGGAAAACTGGACATCACTGAAGAAGGCAGATGTGGTAATTAGGTCTGGAAGAGAAAATGCATGTTTTGGGTATTATTGTAATGCTTTCACCAACTGCTCTCCCCTCCCTCCCGAGCCCAGGCAAGCCAGTGACGTCTGTGCTTGCTTAATTATAAAGCTTCATTATTTCCTATACCACAAAGTCTGCTTTTTGTTTTTATAAGGTCTGGGCGTAATCCGTTTTTGTAAATGCCAAGAACAATGGCAATTAGCCTGTGGGTAATGGTGATCAATCTTGAAGCCCCACAGCTCCCCGAGTGCCTCCTGCTCTGCCCGCAGCAGGTCTGTGCCCGGGTGTCCCTGCCTCCCTCCCTCCTGATGGGCTACCAGAGGAGAGCATCCTGTCACCCTGCAGACTCAGAGCTGTGGTCTATGTATGTCTGTCTGTACATAGCCCCCATTTTGACACCTGGAGACACTGGGAGCGTATATCATCAGGCTGTTTTTCACCCCTTTCAGCACTGGCTGGCGTTTTCTGAATGGAAAGTTGAAAATGCAGCGTCTTCCAAGCAGGACAACCACAGAGCAGTTTATTTCAGCAAGGAGTATTTTTGGAAGTAGAGCCCTTCCCTTTCACATTCCTTACAGTACAGTGCTTCAAGTGCCAGTTCAACGCGCATTGCCACTGGCTCTGTCCCTTAGTTAAATTCCAGCCTTCCAGGACCAAGTCCTGCCCTTCCCTCCCCGTGTCCTCGTGCCCTGGTACCGGCCCTTCCTGCTCTCCCTGGAACCGCCTGTCTGCTCCAGAACCGTCTGCCCGTCCTGCACCAGGCTGTTGGTTCCATCACGTGATTGTTTTAGTGTTGTTTGAAGCACTATTTTGGAGCCAGACATAATCGTATTATGCAGTTCCTCACCTTATTAGCTGACAGAGAACTGTTCCCCATTAGACAATTGATCCTGGGCAGATGAAGCCATTAAAAACAGCACTAATTAGCTGAGAGTGGAGACAGTAATACAGGCTGCATCACTTCCTTTCATGCTTAGGGAAGTTCATGTTCCAGACAAATAATAATTGATATGTAGTCTTCCTTAATTGTGGTTGTTAACAGCCAGCATTGTAATGACAGGCTGACAATCTCTGTCTAGCCCATTGTATGTTTATTTCTGAATCCAAGAACCACTGAATAACATTTTTGGTCTGACTCAAACTTCAGAGAATATACTTTAAATGTCAATTTAATGGGAGTTGGGCGGCTAACCCTAACTCGTGAGTTACTCCTTACATGTCTCCAGGTGTCAGCTGTTTGTCTTGGAAGGCTGGGTGCCCATAATTACATGGAATTATGGCATGATACATTAGAATAAAATAAACAGATGGTTTGAATGGGAATCCAAAAAATACTGCATTAGATCCATAAGCAGGAACGCCAGGCATCTAACTGAATTTCAGTGTGCTAACTGTAGCCTATAGGGTAAGAAAATCATATAGTCTTTAAACAAAAGAATGCTTTGGTTTCCTCTTCCAAAAATATGTTCTGTTTTTAAAAATCTACATGTATATGTGCATATGCACATGTGTATCTGTGTGCATGTGTGTGCATATGCAATGTGTTCATTCCAGGATGCTGGGAGCACTCCCTGTAATTTAGTTTGTAAAAACATGTTCATTGTTATCCTTGGTCTTCACTCAGAGTCATCAAAAATATTTCCTTTTGAGCTAAAAATCCGAGATTCAGAGTGATTTTTTTTTTTCCCTTCAGGTATTCTGACCAAATACTCACCTCTCCTAGGATTCAACAAGCTATAAAAAAGTCACAGTAAATTCAGAAAACTTAGTTTCCGCAAAAATAATTAACATCTGAAACAGCAAGCATTAAATGTCTTTAGTTGATTTGATAAAATTGCTTTTGATATTAAACAGTTGTAGCCACTTTAAAACTGGGTTGAACTTCAAAACCTTTTTTCTTCTTTTCCATCTGTTTTCTTTAAAAGAAAAGTGGACCAAAAAATAGAAAAACTACTCTTAAGAAAATTAAATGCAATCAAAGTAATATATGAGATTAAAAGATGATGGATATTGAAAGACCAAATATTACAGCTCTGACAATAACTACTTAAATATATTGGGTTTCTCACCATATCCTTTGTTGCCCCTCTACTTACTGCTCTTCTTTTATCAAAATGTCTTCTATTTTGGGGTTTGGGGCAGGAGGTTCGTGGTTTCAGGGTAGTATTCTGGGTTGGTTGATTTTGATTCCATTGCTGACCGTGAGGTGGTGCATCAGTCACCGGCAGCGAAATCCCCCTTGCACTGTTTCGTTTGATGGTCAGTGCTGGCAAAGCCCATCCATGGGATTGTGGCCACGGTGAAGTCAATGGTGAGACCCCAGTTACCTTCAAGGGAGTGAGGATTTGGGTTTAAGATTCTAGTCCTCCCTAATTACCCAAACAAGAGGTCAGCATGGTCCCCTCTTGCCCCTCCAGACAAAGTTTACCATTGATGTTGCCAATATTCAGGCAACGGGAAAGCGGCAACTTCGTCACATCCCATGGATTTCAAGGAGAAAGAAGAGCTTGAGCCTTGTTGGCATCTTAGCATGTCCCGGGTGCTCCTTCATATGGTCCTGGGGGTTCAGGGACTTGCAAGGGAGGCTGAAAACTTTCTTTTTTACAGATAGACATCAACAGATGCCCGGACTTTAGCTCTTCTACAGCCATGTGAGCTCCTTACCTCTTTAATTAATTCAGTGCTTCTTTGAGAACCGTAACATGGACCTTTTTTTACTTCTCTGTTATTACTTTTTCCTGCTGTTAATCACGTAATGCCACCCTTTAGTTCAGTGGGAGTTTTGTGCGAGTCAAAAAAGGCAAATTGGATCCTATTTTACCTCATCACAATGGCTGTGGTTTTGCCTGGAGTGTACAAACCCCATTGAAGTCACTGGTGTGACTTTGGCTTTAGTGGGTTTTGGACTAGGCCCGTATGAACTCCAGATGCTATGGACAGAAATACGTCAGCAGTGAATGGGGAGAGAGTATGGGGGACAAGAACAATAATTCATGGTGCTGTCCTGTGGTACAGATGGGTTGGGCCATTAGAAGAAGCCTTTGCTGTGTTTTAATGTGTATTCACTGTCTTCCCAGTGTCCCTCACAATTACACTTTCTCTGGTGGAAAGATCAGGGAGGAGAATGCAGAGATCTCTGAGTTTTTACAACTTGAAAAAAATAGAGGGGAAATGACTCAGTGTAATTAAAATGTTTTCCCAATGACAAGGGTCACAAAAACCTCAGACTTCTGTCTGATATACAGTCTCACTGTCTGGGTTGAACTTGTAGGGTCAGTTATTGCTTTGGAGGATGCTCATTGATTCGACTTTCCCCCAAGAGTTTCTCACATGTGGTTGTATGTTGTCTTTTTTTCCTCTTTCACAGTCTTAAGGTTTGGGGATTTTTACAATTATTATATTGTATAATAGTCTCCTTTCTGACCCAAATCAACTGGAATGAATGAACAAGGACAGTTTGGGGGGAAAAAATAAAGAAAAGAAGGACATTTGTCAAAAAAGGTGGTCACTGGATCTCGACCCTTCCTTCTCCCTGTGCTGCTGGTGCTGCTGGTGGGGATGGTTTTTTTCAAGCTGTCTGTCAAACTGGTCTAAGCCTTTTAACATGCCATTTCTCTCTCACTGTCCCCCACTATTTCTCCTACTTGTCATTCAAATTGTTCCACTAAGAGAACAAATAAATGCATGCCATGAAAACTAGCAAGATGATATAATGAATGAGTTACAATAAATGCCCCCAGCATAAAACAATTATGTACCTGCTATTGTCAAAAACATTCAACATTCCCTTTGTTGAAAAGGAAACAGCTATAAATTATTCACTGGGGCACTGAAACTCTTTTCTTTTTTTCTTTCTTTTTTTTTTCTGGTTGATTCCAATTAATTCTTGCCTGAACCTCCCTAGGTATTTAGCTAAGGGTAGAAATTTACAAGCAGAGAATTTTAGCTGTTTCTTGGAATTGTCAGACTAAGTGTCCAAATTATTATTATTATTATTATTATTATTAATAATAATAATAATACTTTACCATATTTTCTTGTGTATAATTAGAGCTTAGTTATAAAAAATGCCATTCAGGATCAGTACAGGGTATATGTGTCCAAGGGTGAATACATCTGGTCTTTTAACCCAGAGCCTCTCTCGTTCCCAGTGACCCTCCTGCTTCCCGCCCCCCCCCCCCCCATTCTCATTGCAGAATTTGCTTCTTCCTGAAGTGTGGACCCAAACCTCACCCCATCTGTATTGCCTCAGTGATGTTTTGGGTGGTTTATCAAAAGGGTATCGATGTCCTGAAGATCTTAAAGAACTGATACTTTTAAAGAGTTTTACTGAAGGTACAAATTGTACAGTTGTGAAAACCAAAAGCAGAGAGTTTCTCATGTGCATACTGCCCAAAGCGAGAGGCTTCCCGCGACACTGCCTTCATGCACCGAGTCCCAAATAATGTCAAGACGCAAAGCTGGTTCTCAAGAAGCTGTGGGATGAGGTCTGGATGGAGTCCTTGCTCTTTTTATTCTCAAAAACCTCAGAGGGGCATCTAGAAGAACTTAAAAAAAATGCTGAAACATTTTAGGAATATGACATATTCAGCAACAAAGGTGGACTCATTTCATCATTATCAGTATATCTCGTTATCCTAAAGGTGGGCCAGAGAAGTGCCTGTTATTGTGGGTGGCACTAAGAGGTCTCTGTGTTTCTGCTCGTGTTAAAGGTCTGCTCCTCGTGCCGGCACCTGGAGAACAACTTGTCCCCTCAGAAGCACTGAAGCCCGGCTGGACGTTTAGATCCATAGCTTTCCGGGGGCGCAGGGGATGTGTTCCCGGGGGGCCACGAAGCCTGTGGGTGCCCCGGCCCCCTCTCCAAGCCAAAGGACCACGTTTGCCCGCCGTGTCTGGCACGTGGGTACCGCAGCACTAGGCTGGACTGTCTGTGGAAACCTAAGGCTAAAATGAGGAACGGCCTAAATTTTGGCATTTGCAGTTCATGACCCACCCCATTAAGCCATGGGGATCATTTTGCTTACCTTGGGTTTTATCAAAAGCAGACCTTTTTTTATTCTACTAAAAATATATTATTTATTTGATACATGCCGCTTTGTGGGGAATCTGCATCACTAAAATGAAATCTAACCTTTAAACTACCAAAATTGATCAGCCATTATTCAGAGAAATGGGATATGAGCCCGGCTCAGCAGACACTTCTGTTTTAAGTCCCTTTGCAATATGGTGCTATTGTGTGTGAAAGAGGTGAAGTAAGAAGAGCACAGCTGGTTTATGGAGGACAGCACGTGCCGTAGCTGCTGGTGATGCCAGGGACTGTCCTCAGGAGGTCCCTCCCGGCTCAGAGTCCCTGTAATTACAGCAGCTCTGGGAGCAGGGAAGTTTAGGGAGAGGATTAGCCCAGGTGCTGGGCTTTGTTAGTCTCTACTCACCCCCTGCCCCAGGATGGTCAGGGTTCCTGCTGGGAACAGAACAGGAGGTTCATGATGAAGAGAAACTATCTCCTGTATCCATACTCCCATGGGATCCGTGAGAACCTCAACCATGAAAGCGCATGGCCACCAGTGAGCAGAGGAAGCTGCAGGGCTGCTTGGTGGCTGTTTGATTACAGATATTAAAAAAAGGAAAAAATACTGATTAAACTTACTCTGGGTTGGTTTATCTCTGATTTCCCAAAGGAACAAACCTAAGTATTTTGAAGAGACTTTTGTCTGTAAAAAAGTACAGTTTAACAAAGAGTGGTTTGTTTAATGAGTTTTGCAACTAAAGCAAGAGAAGAGTTACATGGACTCTGTATGTCAACTGCCGTTTTTCAAAAACTGCAGTTTTTTCAACTGCCATTGAAAATAGTGTCTGTGTCCCCTTGTGAAACTGTCCTGAAACATCAAAATGTTTGGAAATGAGAAAAGAAATTGGCAATGTTTCTGATTTTTTCCCAGTTCAAACATATTTGACTTTATTTCACAGTGTTTGCCCAGCCTCACATATTTCAGCTAATAAATAAATTACTTGAAAATTATTGGTTTAGCCATACTCATCGATACTGATGACTATCCCAGGGCAGAGTAGCAACTACACTCACTAAAAATGCAGAATAAATAATTTGAATGCTATTATGTGGATGCACATTTTTCCATTAATATGAAAATAAGTGGTTTCCAGGAGGACCACAGGTATTTGGAAGCTCAAATGGGTAAATGCTGTGTGCTAAAAACAGAAGACATTTTAGGTCCTCCATTTTTAAACACTGATCTATTAATTTATACGAGAATGATCATGAAACAAATAGAGGTGCTACTTACCAACTGAGACTAAATGTGGTGTTCAAAAAGTCAGTATTTCCAGAAATGAAATAGCGTTAAAGCTTTGCTTGCTTAAGCCAATATTCAGTGCTTTAAAATATATATATATATACTGTAAGTGGTAAGGGGATTAATCGGATGTACTTTCTAAGACTCTCCTCAGATTCCTCACTGTGCACAGAACAGCACAGTTCTTCTCAGTAAGAGAAGAAACATCAGAAGAGATTTCCTCAGATTTTGGGTGGGGTTGAGCTGAACTGTGTGTGTGTGAGGCAGCTCTGGCAGCTTTACACGTGTTAATGCAAAAGCTGGTGCCCCGTTTAGTCCTGCGTTGGCTCCTTGGCCCTTTGCTTCTTTTTTTCTTCATCGGGATGCCTACCCGTGATTTTTGTAACCGTTAAATGTAATTAATAGCAGAACATTGCTAGAAAGTCAGACATAATTGATTTCTTATTTTTTTCTGTGCTAAAGACAAAGGGGCTATACCCTTCTCCGGGCATTATGCATGCAGAGCTACAGGAGAATGGACCCTCTGGGACACGGCTAATATCCGGCACGCCGCTCCCTACCAGAGCCTGATTAGAAAAGCTTTCTCCTCTGGCCAAGCTGTGAAAAGGCTCGGGCTGGAGTGGCTGCAAAATGAGCAACTTTGATTACGTAGTCCCCATCAAGAGTAAGGTTATAACTTAGCAAATTGAATTCCTGAGCAAGACCTATTCATCACATGAATCTGAATAGCAAGTGTTTTCAAGGAGATTAAAACTCATTTTGGGGCAATGAGAAAAGATGATGTGCTCGATGGAGAGTTTGCTCTTGACTCTGTCTGTTACTTGTAAAAATTAGAGCTAAGTGAATTTTTCCATGAATATTAAATCAAATGAATTTCAGGAGGACCACAAGTATTTAGGAACTCAAACGGGTGAACACTTTGTGCCAGAAACAGATGATGTTTTATTTTAATGCTTTCAAACAGGCAAGGATTAAATGATTCATTTTGAAAACATGAGGACAAAACCTATTTGCTTTCTTCATCAAAATGAACTTTTCTACTTTAGCACTGAGCTGAAAAGTCATGTGCCTCGTTTTAGAGGACTCCAGGGTACAGAAAAATCCTGCTGCACTCTATATGTTTATTAGATCCTTTTTCAAAATGCTGATTAAGAAAAAGCTAGGCTATTTGAAGTGCTTTTTTAAAGAACACATTATTATGACATAGATACACCTTGATCTGTTTGTAATGGCTAATATAGATTTTTTAATCTGTAATTAAGAAGAAGCCACTCTTTCTTTTGTACCAACCCATTGGAAAGAACCTGTTAGTCCATAATTTTTCTTCTGTGGCAAAATTTACAATTTTTTATATTTTCTGATAGCAAAGCAAACCAGATGATGCTGGTCAGCACAAGGATGAAGAAACAGTGACAGCCCACCCCGGATACATCATTGGTGAGAACAGAGCAGTGTTGCTTATAGCAAAGAAGCTGTATGGAACCACGATACCCCTGAACTAGATCTGTCATCTCTGGGGAGAAGAGCTTCGCAGTATTTTCATGTTGGCCCAACACAGCCATGGAAAATAGATATGATGTTAGAGACCTGAACTCTGTCCTCCGCAACAGGTACCAGAAAGGAAGGTGAATTCGGTTTCTGGTGAATGATGACACAACAGATGACACTTTGAACACAGCAGAGAATCAATGAAGAGTTCAGATACACTAGACAGCTTTTCCAAATTAGAGAGGAGGTGAAACCTTTTCTTTCTCAGGGAGGATTCTTTTAGGTAAGTTGACATAAACCTCCTGTTTTCAGGGGTTTTTATTTTATACAGACAAATGTGAACTCCTGTCTGTACTGAAACATGCGGGAATTTGCCATTGTCTGAACCCAGTGCAACCTTGGTGTGAGCACCGTACTCTGTAAGAGGACCTCAGTGGTAGGACTTGGATTGTACAATCAATGGTTAGATTCCAAAAGGAGGTAGATCATAGAATCATAAAATGGGTTGGGTTGGAAGGGACCTTAAGGCACCCCCCAGTGCCACCTCCTGCCCTGGGCAGGGACACCTCCCACCAGACCAAGTTGCTCCAAGCCCCATCCAGCCTGGCCTTGAACCCCTCCAGGGATGGGGCAGCCACAGCTTCTCTAGGAAACCTGGGCCAGGCTCTCACCACCCTCACAGCAAAGAAGTTCTTCCCCACATCTCATCTCAGTCTCCCCTCTTTCAGGTTAAGATCTGTGAATTCCACACCAAAGGACAAAGGACAAAGACTATCTGCCTCCAAGTGGTCACTGATTGCCAGCCTGCAGAAACCTACCCAATTCTGTTCTCAAAGACATACATTATAACCCTGTTCTGATAAGAAGACTGACTGCCCTAGTGGTTTGTAAACTTCTAATTTCTAACCTAAAGTAATGCATGGTCAGTTTGTGTATATGTCTTTTCTTGACAACAGTGGTCTTCAACTTAAATAGTGATTTATTTATTTGATGTTTTCTGTCACTGTATATTCATAGACAGAAATCATATTGCTCCTCACTCCTAATTCTGGTCAGCAAAAAAAAGTCAAGCTTCTTTAATTCTCCCCATATAAGAGAGTTGGACTGACCATTGTAATGCATTTTCAGTGTTTCTTTCTCAGCTGTAATTAACGATTTTAGACATTGATGTGCTGAATGGGGTCCAGGTTTCTGGATGGAATGATTTTTTAAAAAGAAGCTATACAGTGAGAAATACAGAACTTAAGATGAGGGGTTGTCCACTTCTTCTTTGGGATTTCAAACTCATCTAGCTTTGGGAATCAAACTCATCTAGCTTTGCTACAATTTTATGGTTGTCTTCTCTGGACAAAGCTTTAATCTTACACATCTGCCAGACACATCTCCTCTCTGACACTGAGGAAGGCTTTTTGAAACCACTTTAGGCACTCTCTAAAAGCTCATTAAACTCTTAATTGATTCCAGTTCTTAATATAAAAATCCTCTGTTTTCACTTCTGTTTCAGGCAAAGAGAACTTTAGCTTTTCCTGCCTTCAGATTAAAAATGTCTAGTCACTGGAGCCTCCGAGGGGCACCAGGAAGGGCACAATTCTTCATTTTGACCTGGGGACCGTGCTGGAGGGACCACGAACTTCAGGGGCTAAAACCTGTGGCTGCCTGTGGAGAGGTGAGTGCAAGGAACATGCTGGCGAGCAGCTTCAGCTGTTTGTTTGCTGAAAGGCTGAAATACTTTAACACTTCACATGATGCAGAAGGGCCTTCGCTGATCTCCAGAGGCCGTGTGTCTCAGTGCCACGGCTCAGCCTTCCCCTCTCATCCAGGCTGGGACGGACTGGGGTTGGGTTAATTATCTGTGGAGCTTCTTGCCCTATGAGCTGGGGAGGGGGGTGCTGAAATACGACGTTGAGAACAAAAAGTTTGAGAATAACTTTGGGAGTGAATCGAAAGGGACAAACCAAAGTCTCCTGAAGTTTCATTTGGCAGTGAATTGCTTGTGAAAAACTGTAATGGTCTTGATTGGCATTTCTTAATATATTTTAATAAATATCTGTGGTTTTTTTATAGAACTCCTTCCTGATGTTTTAATAGTGTGTTAGTGAATGTCTGTTTTGTTATTTATTTGCACAGAGGAAATCTCTTTGCATGGAAGATTTTGTTGTCTGAGTTGGGAAGGCAGCCCACGATCCCAGGATAATTCTTCATAGTTTTATTTTATCTCATCCTTTCATCACAGAAAAGGAAAAAAAAATACTATCTTATATCTTTTCCATGACCTTCGTTTCTTCGTATATTACATGTAAGGATTATTTTCCCTTTTCCTGCAGTGTCCATGCCTAGATATTCAGCAAAGGTTATTCACAATAATGAATAATTAGATATTAGTACTGCATTATTCATTATTCGAGTGGTTTACTGGGAGAACAAATGCTGACCATAACAAAGTATTTTTCCTCTGCTTTGAAAGAAAATACTCGTTTCGGTTTCAGCTAAGGCAGGAGAGAGGACAGTTTACAGGCACGAGAGAGAATTGTTGACAGATTTAGCATCCCTTCAGCACTGCAGTCCTGCTCACAGCATAGATCTGGTCTAATTTTCAGAATTATCGTGCAACATCAGGAGAGGCTGAGAACTAGGAACACTCTGTAATAATGTTTTTCTTCAAAACAAATACGTCTGATCAAGGAAACAGATGATAGCAGGGCCAAAGCAATATGCACCGCTTCGGGTTTCAGTACATTTCATACAGAAAGATACAGCAAATGCAGAGTTTTTGTATGAAACTGCATATTTGAGCAGATATGATGTGACAGCTGATGAATCTCAGCCATCAGAGGTGATTTGGAAGAAATGATGCAACTGGCAATGCTGAGAAACTGAGAAAATAAGGTCTAACTTGTGATCTCCTTCCCTTCTGACTGCAGGGGCATGCAGGGAGTATCAAGTTTGTCAGATTAAAATGCATCCAGGTTGCAAATATTGTGATTGAGACAAATCTCGATGTTTTCATCTGATCTCTCAAAATCTTCCCAGACATCATTTGCGGGATGAGGATAATAAACATTATGTGCATTGGCTAATAACATTTACTGGCAGGGACACACTGGGGGAGTGAAGAGCTTGCCTTTCAGATTGTCCCTGTGCTGTCTGTGAGCTACTGACAGGTGAGAGACATTAACAGCCAAAAAATACGGTGCTCTGCATTTTACTTACTCAGACATTTCTAAACTAAAATTATCTGCACTCTGAAAATAAACACATACACCAGTGATTCAAGCCCTGATTTACATCCAGGTAGCTCTGCTGATGTTGAAAATAGAGTTTCCTGCTCTTACCAGGGAAAACATTTCTATACCAAAGCAAATAAGTTTGCAATAGAGAAAATAAAAGACATTATATTCCATTATGAATGATTAAAAAAAGGTTTCTTTTTTAAAAATTGATAATAATCTTCAGATCTATTCACATTTGAAGGGCTTCTTAATAGAAAAAATACACTAAATTGTTTTATACATGTCCCTGAAGCTGTTGTGATCTGTTACAGCAAGACCTACTCTGCTGTAGTTCTATAGGCAGGGAATGAAGTTAACGGGGTTAGACCAAAACGAAGACTGCAGCTAAAACAAATAGCAGTAATTGTAGGAAGGGATGTGGTATTGCAGTAGCAACACAGGAAATCTAAATGAGAAATCTTATAGAACCATCAGAGGATTTTGTTTTAAAGTGAAAGGGAAATGAAAATGTTTGTGCTCATCCCAGCTCCCTCCACTCCCATACTCACGTGTTCCCAGACAGCAAGGAGAGGAGGTGGTGTCCAGTCATCTGTTCAGGAGAACATGGGAGACAAGAGACAGGAGGTTTTAAGTTCTCCTCTTAGTGTGCTTGGATTCCTCTTCACTGGGTAACCATACACCTTCTTTGGGTGGGACCTTTTATCCCTCTAGGCACTGAACGGGACAATTCTCCTCACTCTACCCCCCCTCCCTGAGCAGCGGGATTTACTCACTGTCCTTGGTGTCCCCACCCCAAGGTGCCCTGTGAAGCCCAGCCTAAATGCATGCTAGGTTCTTAGTGACCTGCTGATGCTGAAGCATCTGTGTGTGCTCACCACTCAGCCCTTCTCCTGTCTTTGCCTTGCTGGTGTTCCCACAGCTGGATATTCTCAGTCATTGTCCATCCATACTCATCTTCGCATTTCTGTGATAGACTGCACCTCCACCGCATTAGCAGTGTCTCTTCTTTCTGATGGCCGAGCTCCATAAATTCAAATTCATGTCACTCAAATACTAATTTAATTACTTTTAGGCCTTTTGTGATTCTTACCACACCAACATTTAGAATCTAGGTGGGTGATTTGCAGAGGACTTCTCTTGCTCCGTGACTGACCTTCGGGCTGTGTGAAGGTCGTGCTGCATGCCCATAAACTGCAGTGAAACAGCCCTATGGATGGTACCTGCATCCAGGGACACAAGGCACATTTTCATGGAATCATGGAATGGCCAGAGTTGGAAGGGACCTCTAGAGATCATTTAGTCCAACTCCCCTGTTAAAGTAGGAATGCCTAGAGCACATCACTCAGGACTGCATATTGAACAAGTGAAGATTGGAACGAACTGGACATTTTTGGGGGAGCTTTTTAATGTGTATGCTTCAGTGCAAAACCCCTTTTGTGTATTTTTGGATATTTTGGGCTGTTTCTGCACCTGGGACTTTCATTTATAGCACGGCCAGTGTGCTGTAAGGGAGCCTTATCGTGCATGAGAAATGGAACTCTATTTCTGTTCAAGCAAGTCCATTCAGAACAAGCTCCATACTCAGTTCATGTCCATGTTTAGCTTGTCCTAACATAATGTGTAGGACAAAGAGGAAATAGCAAAAGTTCTGAGAATCTTCCATCTGTCCTTAAATTCTTTGCCGAAGTCAGAAATCCCACCAACTGCTCAGATTGTACAATCCTCTACCAGACCGTGCAGTCCTGTACCGTCACTACCCCAGCATTCCCAAGGCATAAACCACCCTCGAGACTTGTGACTTCTTTTTTATAGACATCATGGCTGACAGCTTCTCCTCCTATGTTCTGCTGTATTTGGAATCCACAGTAATGCTTGAACTGAGGTCCTTTCCTTTTGAGCACAATGAGTCCTGCTGCAGCTGGGACTTTATGTCATCCCTGGAGCTTCGGTGGAATGAATTTGTTTCTCATAATATTACTATTATGTTGACATTTGAAGAACTGGAAGGCCACAGGCTGGGCACCTATTGAACCACACACACCTTCTGGAAATACGAGTTAAAAAAAAAAAGTAAAAATAAAATATCCAATTGTGTCACTACAGTTTCAGAAAATCCTTCAGTTATGTTCTATGTCTAAGGATGCAAGGCAAAATAGCCATTTTTTTTTGAGCCATATGTGCTAACATTACCTATCAAGCACATGACCAAGGCTGTCACAGTAGAGATATATTTCTCACATTCATACATATATAATTTTGAAGTAATGCACTACTAATAACTTCTTGTCACCCTGCCCGCTTAGTGTATGTACATGCATGTATGTAATCTGTATATATTCATGTTAATAACAATCAATACACCTCTGAGCTGTAAATTACAGATCTAGATAAATAATTACGAAATTGGAAGCAAATTGGTCTTTGAAAAGAGGTAAACAGATTTGACGTTTTTATGTTATTATGTCATTTAAATGGCTGTGTATGTTAATTGAATACCAAAGTTTGTTTATTTACTGCTAAATTGATTGCTGTTACTTTATATCTTGTCATGTAGCATCTCTTGGAAATGTTTGAAAAACAGTCAAGGGTAATTTAAAATCAATTAGCTGAATAGAGAATAATTATCCTTTTTCCTGTCCAGAAAATGAAGTTCTGGAAGCATGGAAATGCGTCATGTTTTGGAACTAAAATCTATTCTGAGAAAAGTGATGCTGGTCACACAGGCCGGCAAAAAGCCTCTGAACAAAGATAATTTTATCATATTCATTTATTGTTGGGCAGAGAGAGACCTGATGACATTTAACAAGGGCAAGTGTAGGGAGCTGCACCTGGGGAGAAATAACCCCCTGCACCAGGACAGGTTGGGGGCTGACCAGCTGGAGAGCAGCTCTGAGGAAAAAGACCTGGGAGTTCTTGTGGACAACAGGGTGACCATGAGCCAGCAATGGACCCTTGTGGCCAAGAAGGCCAATGGCATCCTGGGGGGCATCAGGAAGACCGTGACCAGCAGGTGGAGGGAGGTCATCCTGTCCCTCTGCTCTGCCCTGGTGAGGCCCCATCTGGAGCACTGTGTCCAGTTCCAGAAGGACAGGGAACTGCTGAAGAGGGTCCAGCAGAGGACCACAGAGAGGACTACAAGGAGAGTCTGAGGGACTTGGGTCTTTTTAGTCTGGAGAAGAGAAGACTGAGGGGAGATCTGATCAACGCCTATGAATACTTCAAGGGTGGGTGTCAGGAGGATGGTGCCAGTCTTTTTTCAGTGGTGGCCAGGGCCAGGACAAGAGGAAACAGGCACAAACTGGAACAGAGGAAGTTCCACCTAAACATGAGGAGGAACTTCTTTCCTGTGAGGGTGGCAGAGCCCTGGCAGATGCTGCCCAGAGAGGTGGTGGAGTCTCCTTCTCTGGAGACATGCAAGCCTGCCTGGACACGTTCCTGTGGGACCTGCTCTGGGTGACCCTGATCTGGCAGGGGGTTGGAGGAGATGATCTCCAGAGGTCCCTGCCAACCCTGACTAGTCTGTTGCGAAGAGCCAGGTGGTGAATCATAACCTCTGTCCGAACTGATGCTGTTAAGATGTGGCTTCCTTTAGGAGGCCTCTCTGCTGTTGCTGGGCTCCCAAAGGCTGATACTGCTTCCTCACATGAAGGAACCACATACAACCTAATAACTGCTCATAAATTGGAACTGTAAATATATTTTTTTTTCATTTCACCTGCCTTATACCCCCTATATGTCTGAAGGTCTGCATCTTGAAGGGGCAGATGTCTATGAGAAAAAGGAAACTTTTGTTTAAAAACCTATGCATGCAGTTTATTATTACAAATGTTTTTATTTAATGCACTTCTCCATAAAAGTTTTCCAGGACAGAATGAGAAATAGCTATGGAATACAAAACGTAGAAGTAAAATCAGATTTAAACATGCAGTTTAAACATGCAATCAGATTTAAACAGTGAGATGTCCCTTCTACACGCTCTTTAAAAAAAAAAAAAAAAAGGGAAAAAAAGTTGTAGTAAATACAATTACAAAAGTATTCTAAAATACAGCATCTGCACCCTGAACTGATCTGATTTATAGGAAGAAACCTTGGTGAACCACTGCTCTAAATTTCCAGGACTGTACATGAGATCCAGCTCCAGCCTCGAGGTTCAGACTGTAAAAGTGAGTGGGTGTTAAGGCTTCTCTGTAAAAACACAATTGTATCCATCCATTGGTCCTTAGCGGGATGGGCTGGGAAAACAGAATGTGTATTTAATGGAATCTGCATATATAAATATTTCAACTATAAATAGAAAAAAATCTCTTGTTTATATTCCTAGATGGAATCTAAATTCCAGTGGAGTCAGAGCTGAGAGCCCTATCAGGGAGCTACAGCGACATGTCTTACAGGAACCCTACAATTTCTCTAGAAAGGATAAATTCTGGAAATTTATATTCAAAGCAAATCTTAATAGAAATCTAAGCCTCAGAAGGACACAGCTAATGCACTCTGAAAACCTTAACTCTGCCCATTAGCCATCCTTTTAAACAATCAGGCAATTATTTTCCCGTAATTGTTTTTGCACAGTCCAATTAGATGAAACCATTCCCGGTGGATTGTTTTCATTTTTATTTTCTCTTATAGTGTCACTACAGTGTGGAATTAGTGTTTCCCAGATCTCTCTGCATCTTGAGTCCTGTTTACACGTGGAAAAGTTTAGGGGAAAAAAAAAGAAAAGCCTCTATTGGTGACACCAATTGAAGCGAACCGGTGTCGCCAGCGGTGCGGGGGGCCAACCCGCAGCCTCTGGGGGCTGCCTGAGCAGAGCTGGTGTGTGGCTGGGGCTGGCACTCCACAGAAAAGGGTGTTCATTGTCCAGATCAGAGCTGGCTGTTCTGCTCCATATAATGGCTGCAAGATGTCCTTTTGAGATAGGTGTCTTCGGAGTCAGAGAATCACAGAATCATAGAACTGCCTGGGTTGGAAGGGACCTTTCAGATCATCGAGTCCAACCATCAACCCAACTCTGACACAAACCATCACTAAACCATGTCTCTAAGCACTGTGTCAACCTGGCTTTTGAACACGTCCAAGGATGGTGCCTTCACCCCTTCCCTGAGCAGCCCATTCCAATGTGCAATAACCCTTTAGAGTAAAAATTGTTCCTGATCTCCAATCTGAACCTCCCCTGGTGCAACTTGAGGCCATTCCCTCTTGTCCCATGGCCTGTTACTTGGCAGATGAGACCGACCCCCCCTGGCTACACCCTCCTTTCAGGAGTCTTTGTCAGACTAGTGATAGGCACTGATGGGTGCAGGACAATTTGAACAGGTTGGGCGACACAAGAGAGAAAGCCTTCAGCTTGTCTGAGTCTTCGGAGGGCTCAGGGCTAGGGATACACCCTGGAGGGGAACACCATAATTTCTTAGCCTGTCTTTTTTTCCTGGCATTACATTAACCTTTTAAGCAGTCCATTAAGAGTCCACATTAAAGGCGAGGGTTGATAACCCTGATATTTGTATTACTTTTTAAAAATTATTTTCTCATGCTGTGCTGTTTAAGTCTTCCCACAACACAGACACCGTTTGTCACAAATCTTGTAGAAGTTTCACAACGGGGAAATGTCTGGCCCTCTGTTAAGTCTGGGCAATTGAAACCAGCCAGTGGCTTGAAGAGAGAGCGAGGGAACCGAACAAACAGACAGAGAGCTGACGAGCTGGAGAACTGGGAATGTGACGTGGTTCTTACCCACCTCTGAGCCCAGCTTCAGGCTGTGTGTGGGACAGGGAGCATGTGGGGCACGGCTCTACACCAGCAGCTGAGCCCGAGATGACACCAAAGAGGGGATCCCATTGCTGGCTATTTGTTAGTTCCGTGGCCTTCTGCCACAGCTTATGGTCAGGTGGCAGAACAGAGCTGATCCATCTGGAATGTACTCTGCAGTACCTCCACCCTTCCCCTCCCCCCAATTAAAAATTAAAAAAAAAATTACATCTTTGATTTGCTAATTTCATGCTCTTTACATTAAATCACACCTTGAGGTGCCTCTGAGAGTCAGGACTGGAGATGGGGATACTCAGCAGGGAGCCACCAAAAGCTTTCTTCTTGCAACCTCCACTCCCAGACATTTCTGGAGCTCCCACAGGTCAGATGTCCCCCAGCATCAGGAGATACACACACAGACATATTCTAGTCTATATATGCATATGTATACACACACATAGACACTTGGATCCCATTGCTAGGAATTGATATCCAGTCTCTAAAAGGATGACACTTTTCTTATGAGGGAGGCAAAAAAAAAAAAATCCTAGTCTTTTTGCAAACGGACTCATTGCTTTTGCAGTCAACAGACAGCTGAGGCTGTGGCTGTGCCAAAGCAGGGCTGTCTGGTGGAAGAGAAAGTGGAATTTAGAGAGAAATGCAGAGTTGGGGTGGTGGAGGGGGAAAGGGAGAATGAAGGAAGGGCTTCCAGTTAAGAGACGTACCTGGATGAAGGGAGCCCTGGATTTTATCCTTTATACCAGAAATGGTTTTTACCTTTCGCAGACTTTGGGTGACAACAGCTTCTGAGTGGTCCTTGAACTGCTGCAACTTCTTGGACCTTTATACATGTTTATATATTTGACAAAAAACATACTATCTTAAACTGTATTAATTTATCTTGATAAGTTATAATAGAAAAGCAACCGTCATTATATAAATGTATGTAATGTATATAGAGCACTACTTGTTGTATAAAGAGCACTACTCTTTTCCAATATTTGGGATAAAATATGCAAAAGAAAGAAAACCTGTTATGTGGCTGGCTGTTTGAAAGCTGCTTTTTAGGTAGATCAGTGACAGAGTGTGTGCCCTGCCCTGGCTCTGTCCTTGTGAGATCTGTCTCTTTTTTGTGTGATCTCTCTCTCTTTTTTTTTTTTTTTTTTAAAGTAGTGCTTTGTTTTCAAGACTTCTCGCCTCCTCTTCCCATTGGAGGGGTCTGTGTTGGTTTATTTCAGAAATTGGGGGCTATTAGCAGGGACAATCAAAGGGAAGAAGGAGAAGTTAATGGGGATCTCCCCCCAGCTGCCCCTCTTTCATATTTTCATGTGCTAAGAAATATTTGAAGCTGTTCTTACAAATTTTTTAAGATCTGGAAAGAAAGTTTCCTCGTAGAGAGGGGACACGCACTCTGGGCTATGCCAGAAGTTATAGACTATCTCCAGATTCTCGCTATTGAACAACCCCTGGCCCTCTCCCCCCAGATCTAACGAGCTGTGTAAAGTCTTTGGGGAATTTAATTGATCAGTTGAGGTATTTATACATAATTTGAAAACACCTGCATCCTAAAAAGGTGTTCAGTAGTTCTTGAAAGGATTTGGGATAATGTTTTCAGAATGTGTGGTGCTTCGCAGGTGCTGGCTGAGGCAAGCTCTACAGGTATTAGTCTGAACAGTGTTCACCTTGTTTGTTCATTAAAGCAACTCATTATAAGCCAAGGTACATGGACTGCATGCTGCTTAAATTGGAGCTAAGGTCTAATGAATTGTACATATGCATAGTATCCCAGAACTTTTTCCTTCTAATCTGTGCTCCAGCCAATGACTTGCAGATGTTTTATATGATCCTATCATCTTTGGAAGCCCAAAGTAACTGCTTTGTGTTGACACAATTCCAAAGTCAGATGTTTTCCTTGCTTGAAACCTTGTTAAATCCAAAAAAAAAAGAAAAAAAGAGAGCATGCTAAGAGAATTACTAGAAGTTATTTTATTGCAATTACTAAATATGTAAAAAATACACCCTATAGATCTGCCTGTACATATATGTAATTTAGAGAGTAAATATATGGAGATTTCTACCCAAGTTCACCAGTTTAAATCTGGAAAAAGGCACTCACTTTCAAAAATAAGAGTTGTTGATGTTCACAGAAGCACAGAATGCTAGAGGGGAGGTCACCCCCCCTCTAGCAGTGTCACCAATAGCTGGTTGCCCAGGACTTGGAGTATCTCCGAGGATGGAGACTCCCCCGCTTCAATCAATGTTAGCTACATTATGCTCTTCCTCACACAGATGCAGAATTAGTAAAATATAATTAACTGAGACTAAGACAAGCTGAGAGCCAAGGGCCCTGGGTGTTAACCTTTGCTCAGCCTCCTGATTGCTACTTACCCCCTGCTCCCCCAGCCCTCTTTCTGTGCCCCTTCTCTCACGTTTTGAGGACTGTGGTTAATCAGGTTGCAGACTGTGGGAAAGGGCTCTCTTCATGCATTTGGAAGAGGATGTCAGTTCTCCAGCACAACAATTCAGCCCTGATGGCCAGACCTGGCCCTGGAAGAGACACTTTAATTAAGTATTAAGCTGAAGGGCCAGGTCCTAAGATGTAGATTTTGCCTGGGATCCCTTCTCATTGATCCATCTCTCCCAAGTCTGTAGCCACTAAGTCTGTTGTACAAGTGTCATAGGAGTAAAAACACCCCCAAGAGGCCCAGGAATCAATGCCTATTGACAGTTTGCCTTGTGGAGCAAGGACCAAAGACTGCCAAATACACATCCTCTCTTTCCTGAGCACTTACATACTGCCAAGTGAAGAAGGCTGAGGAGTAATTTCTGGCCCTGAAGTCCAGGTCGCGGATTGGGCTGTGTCCATACTTCTCAGAACTAGCTCCCACCGGAGTCAATTGACCACCTTTGTGCTGCCTGACACTTTTTGCTTTGCTTGTGTCCATTTTGATATTTCTCTCACTCAGATAAATAATTGTTACTTTTGTGGGGTGGTTATTTTAGTTCAGAGTATCTGAACCAACATCAGGTTGTACGGGCAGCCAAGACGAGGGCTAGCTGAAACTTGGGGCAGATCCTGCGCACCGTGGGAAGGGGGCTGTGGTGTCACAGTCCACATCCTGGAGGACATAGAGTCTAGGGGGAAAGAAATGGGAGGCAGTCATCTCACAAAGGACAACCTTTAGGAGCACTGCTGGGCCTGAATTATTCTTGCAATGAAGGCAATGGATGCCAGTCTCAGTTTGTTATCCCTTTACAGAGCTCCTAAACTGCTTGGTTGCACACCAGGCACCATCTCACCATTCACCCTTCTGGTGCAGGAAGGTAGGATTTGCTGCACCGTGGCCCAGCTTTAGGCATTGCCCGTGTGCAGGTCCGTGACTGCGAGCTGGGGCCCTGAGCTGGGGCCCTCTCTGTCCCTTTGGGCCTCTTTCTTCCAAGACCATCCCAGGTTCTGGGAGCTGGAACAGTACTTTGGGAGACAGGAGAACAAGGATTGTTCTCCTTTAGGTGAGGTGAACGTGCAGCCGTGGTCTTACACACTTTATTGGGTGTTCTCTGTGTTCTGAAAAGCAAACAAATACAAGCCTGTGTCTTCTAAAACACACATACAGTGTGTGTCTTATGTCTACACACATATTTTCAGTGCACTATTTTCATTTATTTGTTTCAGTTTTGATGACACTGCAAAAGTCTTCAATGGGATATGCAGTTACATGCATTTAATAATTTAAATGTTTATTTTAAGCAAAAGACTGAAATCTCACTCATCTCATATGCCAAAAAATAAATAGACATGAAAATTGGGACCTGAAACACAGCACTCACTGTCATTCTTGGGACTTCATCCCAGGTTGTCAAGATACTCTGGAGACAAGTGTCAGTCCTAGAAATACTTACATTTTGAAGGCAATCAAAAATGAGTATTTGAAACCCAGAACACTTCTTACAATGATGATGGTTTTTGACGATGAAGTATCTTACTTGGTTATACATCTTTAAGTGACTTGGAGGAAATCCTTGTATAACTATACAGCAACTTTTGTTATAAATTAAAGACCTTAAAATAAGGGGTACTTTGTGATAATTATTTTTAAGATCATGAAGTAGTTATTTGAAAGAGGAATGTGTTCTTTAATATAAACGTTCACTTATGTTGTTTACTGCTAAATACTTACTCTGCATTTCTCTGCATATTTTTCGGTGTGGAACATTTTTTTCTTTAATACATGATTTTGTTGCGAAACACCAAAGAAATGTGATGTTTACTCGGAGCAATCCAGCTCTGATACTGTCAGCATTCATGAAACTCTTCACATTCACTCACTCTCTTGTGTCCAAATATTGTTCATCATGGCAATGTTCTTTCCACTGGGACTGCTTTTCGTAACACTGAACAAATTCAGCTTGGTACAGTGCTAATCTTGCACAAACTTTTATTTATTACTAAGGCTACATATCTAAGTGATAGAATGACACTTCTGTCTGCCAGTTGCTCAAAAGATGTTTTTCCGACATTGGAACATTATTACTATAAGCAAATATATGAAATATGGTATGTAATATATGCTTTTCTTTTAAAAAAAACCCCAACAATAAAGCAGGATACCCGTTTTGCTGACACAGAGCTACCAACACGTGAATGTCCTGACCATCTGAATTTGAAGCTTAAACTTGTGGGCTATCGAGAAATGCATTGCAAAGGAATATGTGCATAGGTTTCCTTAGGCCACATAACAACTCACCGTGATCTGAGGGTTAAATTATTAAGAGAAACTTATAAAGAAATGTTACAACATCCTTCTATGCCTCAGCTTCCCCTCCTGGAAAATGAAAAATGCGACTTTTCATTTCTTTTAAAGTAATTTGAGATCTACAGATTAGAAACGATAGCTGAGGAACTGCTGTTCCTGAGGAGTTGGGGGGCGTCCAGCCTCTATGTCAGACTATTACAATAAGGACACTCACTCAGGCTAGTTGTGGTTTGGGTTGCTCCTCGGGTTTTTGCTGCCTGAGACGCTTTTTGGGGCGCTCCCCAGCGCGGAGGGACATATGTGGCCAATGCTGGGGAGACCTTTGGGGGCTGCTCTGCGTAAGGGCTGGTTTATGTTCTGAGCCAGGTTTTCACCAGTGTAATAAAGCTTTCAGTGGACTTTTATTGTCATTCGTAGCTTTATTAGTCTTTTATCTGACTGTTGCTTTGGCCTTTCCCTTGATTGACTGTGCCTGTAGCAGGAATGCTATGTCAGCTGAAATACTCCTCACTCCTTAATTGTAATGCTGCCTTTCAGGGAACAGAGTTTCCAGAGAACAAGTCAGCTGTTGTTACAGCTAAACTTAATGCTTTACTATAAACAGCTCCGAGCCAAAATTATTTCAGATTATCTAGGATATTCTTGTGTTAAAACACTGCTATTCTATTTGTTAATGTAGATATTTATTATACCTGTCTTGCAATTCTTTGCTTTCCAGAAGTGTTGAGTCCATGGCTCAGATGAGACATGTTCATGCATCTGGACAAGTAAATTTGCAGGTAACTTGTGTCGGAAAGGTGAGTTTGATTTTCCTGGATCCTTCCTGTGGCCTGACACACTGTACATGGCAATCCCCTCACCCCAGGGATGGAGATGGTGATCCCATCACCCCGGAGATGGAGATGGTGGTCCCCGCACCCCAGGGATGGAGATGGCAGTCCCATCACCGCGGGGATGGAGATGGTGGTCCCATCACCCCAGCAGAGTTGCCGCTACCTTGCATGTGCTTGGGATAGAGAGCTGTTTGAGATGTGCCAGTTCATCAGTTAGCAGTTAATTGCATAATGTATTTGGTGCAGGTTTATTAATCTTAAATTTCTGTAAGATTTATATTAGAACTTGTTGAACGAATCTGTATTAATCTTTTCTCTGAGGGCATGTGGGAGATGCTTCATCCCACTTGGTACAACCCGCTGTTAGAACTGGTTAATGTTTATCTCTCCAGCACCTCTTCCTCTGCCAGGGCTCCCTCCACCAGCAGCTCCCGCTCCTCCTCTCCTCTCCCACTGCTCTAAGGCTCCAAGTCCCAAGCTCTTACCACTCCCCGGCTCATGGTACCAGACTAGATGAAGAGCCTGCTCGGCGTCCCCACGTCTTTCCCACCAGACCGCCAAGTTCCCAGTTCAGGGAAGCCAACTGGCCCCCAGACCGGGCTCCCTTGTAGATGCTTCCCCAGGGAGGCTCACAGTTAGCTGACACGGACCTCACTGTCTCCCTTGTCTTGAAAGAAATTGGTCTTGGCACTGGTAGTGTCATGTGTTGAAATGCCAGAAAAATGCCAGACAATTGTGATTCTGTAGGTGCAGGTTGTATGACTTGGATGGAGGTACTAGGCAGTAGATCCAGTTAATGAGGCAGATTATGTTATTTTAGCTGTTCATTGTAGAAATCCAGATGAAAAGCGTTTTTATTTTGGACATTTTAGGAACAGTTCTTGTCTTACATGACCTAATTCTCCCTGGCTTACATTGCAGTGTAATATGGGAGTGATGAAAGACCCTGAAGCAGGATGTCCATTTAGTGACATGCTGTAGAGGATCATAGTCCCACCACCTCGGGGAGAGCCCCAGGAGGGACAGGTAGACCTGAGGGCTGCGCTGCCCGTGTTGTGTGGGGCTGGGTGACGGGGCAGGGCAGGCAGATCAGCCAGTGGGAAGCACCAAGGGCAAGGAAGGAGCTGAAGCACCTTCTTGTGGTCTAACTCTGGGCCACATTAAGGTGACTTGCATTTGCCACGTATGCATTCATGTGCATATAATATACCTGAGTGTAAATGCTTGTATGTTAATATAGTGTAAATCTGCATTTACAGTCTTTTTTTAACAGCATTTGATAGTTTTTAGTACAAGGATATGTCCAGTCACCTTTTGATTCAACATGAACTCTGAGTGCTCTTTTCTTGCCACCGATATCTAGGGCTAGCTGGATGGCTTTCCATTCTGTAAACTGGCTCATGGATGGCACCAAATACTTTCATGAGAAAAACTGCTTCCTTTGTATTCATTTTAATTTTTTAATTATTTTTTTAAGTCTTTTATTTTGAACCTGCCTCTCGGCACTCTCATTTCATGTCCCCTAGTTCTTCCACTGAAATGCAACAATAAATAAAACATATTTGCATGATAGCAGTGGGCACAAAGCAGCCCCCAAGGCTGTCAGGGCAAGAGTAGACCATGAGGACATGTATCACACACCGTCTGAACAGGGGCTGGTGTTATAATCATAGAATCATAGAATTGCCTGGGTTGGAATGGGCCTTTCAGATCATTGAGTCCAACCATCAACCCACCTCTGACAAACCCGCTTCCATAAGTGGGTTCCACATTCACTAAACCATATCTCTAAGCACCACATCTACCTGTCTTTTAAACACCTTCATGTTCTTGGAGGGTGTCACCTACTGTTTAGGTGACAGGCTAAACGGCCTAAAAAAGGAGGCTGAGGGGAGACCTTCTCGCTCTCTCCAACTCTACAACAGGAGGGTGTAGCCGGGGGGGTTGGTCTATTCTCCCATGGAACAGGCCATGGGACAAGAGGAAATGGCCTCAAGTTGGGCCAGGGGAGGTTTAGGATGGAAATGAGGAAAAAAATTCTTCACCAAAAGGGTTATTGCACATTGGAATGGGATGCCCAGGGCAGTGGAGGAGTCACCATCCCTGGAGGGATTTAAAAGCCGGGCAGACGTGGTGTTGGGTCAATTGTGGGTTTTTCAGTGTTGGGTTGATGGTTGGACTTGGTGACCTGAAAGGTCCCTTCCAGCCGAGATGATTCCATGCTTCTGCTGAGGGAGGGTGGGCAGGCTCGGCTCGGGGTGCGATGAGGAGTGATGATGTCCCAGCACGTCACCCCCTGCTGCAGAGCACTTGGGGTCCCCGTGAGGGGAGCAGGGACCTCACCCCTCACCCCATGAGCCATGAGGAGCCGCGTTCTCCTCGCAGGCTGGGAATGGTCCTGCAGCTGAGCAGTTTTTTTCACACCTTGTTTCCTTCGCCTCCAACAAGCTTCTGCAGCCCTTGCCTTAAAGCCCTTAAAGCAAGGGGTTACTCTGGAAATGCCAACAGGATGACATATAGTGGCATTTGCTGGCAGCGTGAGAGGAGACAATAAAATCTGGATATCCTCTGCTCCTGATGGCTTGATATTTTCTTTATATTCCAATTACAGCTGCTGAGAAGAACTCAGCCCCACGCTGCTGACTTCAGTGCTAATTGTGCCACCTCTGGGTTTGGCCCAGCCCGTCCCCACGCACGGGGTTTCGGGGGCAGAAACCTGAGGCAGGGTACAGTGGTCCCTGTCCATCGGTCCTCTGCCAGCTGCCTTAGACAATACCTGTTCTGAGATTCTGCCCAACCCCAAGCTCATTTCTGTAACATTTACATCACCAGTTTGTCCACAGCACTGGTGCGCTCGAACACAGCCGTTACCGAATGCCCAAATTGCGTATTTTTTTCCATTCTGGCACTTAACGGCCAATGCTTTTATGCAGAAAAGCAAGAGCTTTTTAGTAAACAAGTGCCCTAAAATAAATGCTGTGCTAAAGCAGAGGGAGAGATGCTAAGCAAATTTTTCTTTCAAAGGAGATTCTCTCTTTCCTTGGGGAGCAGGACAGCTCTAACAGGTGGAAGGTCATTAAGATCATAAGAAAGATGAGCACAAATTTGTCGCAGGATAATCAGAAGAACAATAAGAGTCAAATTCTTACATTGTTTGACCTCAGGAATTAAGGCAGGTCCAAAGAGAAGTCTAAGTGCTAAGATTTCAACGTTTAGCTCTGTTTGGTATAGGTCACTTTTTCATTTAGCACAAACTATACTTTACTCAAAATTTGTGTGATTAATGCATTGATTTAGCTTCCCAATGTGCACTGCTGCTAGGCAGATTCAGATATTATTTATTTTTATTAGTTTATAATATGTCAATTTTTCTTGCTTATCTGTCAGCTCCCACAAAAATACATAAATCAAAAATATAGCAATGTGGACACTAACAAGGCATAATTATTGTAGGGTCTGTCCCCTTTTAAAGAAAAATACAATTACCTACCAATATGTTGCTGGGATTAGGTCAGAATTTGCATAATACTGACTCATATTTTCTTAACAATTTTAACATCAGACAATAGGTTTTGCAAATCTATATTCCTTTCCTGTTTTTCAGTTTTATTTTTCAGGCTAAAATAATAAGAAGCTCAGTCAAAACAAGATAATTATTGCAGTCTATCCCCACAGAAAACTTTAATTACTCCATGGCATGTTTCTAGGATTAGGTCAGATTTTTATAAGGCTGATTTTTTTTTAAATAACAATAGGCAATTAAGCCTGCCAAACTATAATTTATTACAGTTAAATTTATTCATTTTTCCATGGATAAATATTTAATAGAAAATAACTCAATCACTGCAGGAGATTAAAGAAGATTTTTACCTCAATATAATCTTAGAAAAACAGCAGACAGCTTTCTGTTCTTGTCTGTAATACCAAATAGCATCACGTTAAATGACAAGATGAAAATAGTTGAAAATTTTTAACTTCCGTGAAATAATAGCTGCTAATGTATAGGATTATAAAACCCCCGGTAGCAGACTATGTAACAAATAGATCCCTCCTGAAATACTGAAAACCATGGTTGGGATCTAGGGTTAAATAACCGTGATATATTTATAGAGGGCAAGGGATCACCATAAAATAAAGCAGCAAATAGTAAAGAAGTCAATGTAAAAGAGAGGCCAGGGATTTAGGGTATAGAGATCATAAATTTTCATCGATATAAACAGTCCATGTACCTCAGGAGCTGAGTTTTAGCTATAATTTCAGGTCTGACCTATAGGCTTTTGGTGTTCACAGTGCATGCACGATCAAGATGCCATCTGAGGAGGTGAAAAAAATGTTTCAGATCTGTGTGATTTACTCATTTAATCATCCCCAAATCCACCCGAAACACAACAATACTGTGTCGAATATCAGTACTTCAGAAGATTTTATTGTCCCACTAAATTACATTTAATTCTTACTATAGCATCTCATATAAACAAGAATAGTGAATGGTTTCCTCCCCAGTGTATTCTTCGGGAGGCAGGAAAAGATTGTTGTATGGAATGCACAGATCTGGAAAAGGTCACCTTTTCTCCCTCCCTCCGATCTCCAGGATGCGCACAGATACTTCCAGTTGCAGCGGACGGTTTTCTTTTTCTGCTTTAAGGTGATATTTTTCTGGTTTAAAATAATAATTACGGAACCACCACACAGAACCATTTGAGGCTTTTAGCTTTTTACTAATTGCTCTGAAAGAGAATTCTAAATGATTTCCAAATGACTTAAATGATTTGGCTAAAGAGCATCTTATTACAAATGGGCCGAGTTGAAAACATTGTGTCAGCACTAGATGAGGCATTTTCCCCCCCCCTGCTTTTCTCTAATGGGCAGATCGGGACATGTAAAGCACCCTCCCTGCAATGACTTTTAAATGGGCTCCGGATCAAGCTTTTCTTTAGACAGCGCTCTCTTTTTAATGGAGTTTACCACACCGCGCTGTGTGCCATTACTGCGCTCCTGGCAGAGCAGGCCGCGCTGGGGGCAATGGGCCCGGTCCAGAAACGGCAGCTCTCTCCGGGCCCGGGCTTCAGGCCTGCCCCGGCCCCGCTCCGTCCACAGGGCGGCTCCCCGAGGGATTTCTGGCCTGGGGACAGGGCCAGCAGCCCTTGAGCAAGAGAGAAATCCTTACATGCACCGATAATCGCATTAGTTTCATCAAAAGGAGTCGCATAAATTACACAGGCGAGTGACCGCCCGCCGGGCACAGCCTGGTGCCGCCCTCTCACCGGCCCTCCCACGGCCCCCCCGGGCCGCCTCGCCAGGAGCCCTGCCAGCCCCGGGGCCGCCACCTCTCCGCTGTGCCCGAGAACCGGGCCACTCCTAAGGCGGGGGTTTGGTGAACGGGCTGTTTCTCTAACGCCAGAAGGTCTGCCACAGCCGCGGGGCGGCTCGGCGGAGGAGGTGCCGCCGGAGCCACTAGGCCGCACTGTTGTACCGGGAACCGGCGCTGCCGGCCCGGCTCCCGCCGCCGCCTCACGCTGCGCCCGCCCTTGTAAATACTGTTTTACAGTTTTCACTAACAACACGCGGCCATGAGATCAAGAGAGGAAGGCTGGCATTTGGGAATCTTTGCTTTCTCCTCAAAGGCAGGTCCAGGCCCTGGTTTCGGTTTGTCCATGAAGATAACTGTAGTTTGGAATTGGATCGGGGTTTTTTTGTGGTTTGTTTTTTTTTTTTCCCCATCTTTTATTTTTTCGTGCTGGAAGGAGAAGCTGCTGAGGGACAGGTCAGGCAGGGGGAACCCAGGCTGTTGTTCTTGAAGAATTCCTGACCTGACAGACATGTTCCTGGAGACCCGTCTAAAGCCGCCATGGCCCTTCCTACAGAGATGAACCCCGTGCCCGAGCCACCCCGTCCCTGCCTTGGCGCTGGTTCACGGCCCCGACAGCACTGGAGCTCTCCTCAGTTACTGCCCTGCGTGCATTACACACTCTGGGCAATCACAAACATCGTATACCGTTCACGTGTGAACAATTAATTACAGCTATAGTATTTAGTCATTCTTTCCACTACCATTGTCCAAAGTAAATTTTTCCTTTAAGTGTAATATGGTTTTAATTTAGGGAGCAGGGTTGCTTTAACCTATTTGACATTATGCAAACCATCTTAAAGGAGGTTTCATGCGATTCCGCTCTGACTGCGAACACAGCTCCCCGCCCAAGCGTGAGCTGGGTTTTATCAAGCAAATTACTTACAGAGCGTTTTGTTCAAAAAAGACGCTGGGTTCATTCCTTTGCCCGTATTTACTCAGCTCTGCTGTAAATCTTTCTGTGTTTTGCTCTGTGGATTAGCACCTCTCCCATCCTCCCAGGACGCCCCTCGCTGGGGCAGGGAGCCCAGACGAGGTAACGAGGAGCAGAGCCGGTGGCTCTCCCCAGGCTGCAGCTCCGGGAGGGAACAGGTCATCCCAAAGGACCCCAGTCTGCGCCGGGTTAGTTCAGTTGGCCGGGGAGGAGTCTTGCATTTGGGAACTATCTGCTTCGGGTTTTCACTCTTTCAGTAACAGCATTTCTGGCTGCTAATTAAATTTCTTACTGCTCCAAGACCAGAGAATAGAGCAAGTTCCCCTTAAAAGGGCACCTAGATGAAAACAAACTTCACTGATTACAAGAACATGTGTTGCATGCAATTAACCCGTTGCTGGGCCCTGGAAAGAAGTAAGCTGATCTGAGGGAAAAAGGGCAAAAAAGAAGGAGAGGTACCTAATAGGCTGAAACAGAATTTTATCTACTGGCCTTTTTAATTTGGGGCTGAGAGACTTGTTGCTACTGATCAGACACAGTTGCCTCTTCTACTTTTGCTCAAACTAAGCTCATGATTCTACTTCCTTTCACCTAATATTAATATAGAATTAATATTCTTTCACAGGATCACACACAGACCTTTACTGCAGAAAATAATAGAGGTGAACAGACATTGCAAATGTCCCGCATTGGGTTTCCCTTCATGTTTAATTGTGCTTGTTTTCAGATACACACACACAGTTCCATGAGTATTTTACAGCCGAGCCGGACTGCCTGCGTATTTGCAGGGAGTGAATCTGAGTTGTATTGGTGAATATTCTCCCATGAACATTCAAATGTGCAAGTGTTTGTCTTTAAATTGTGTGCTCATCCAGCCAGGGAACCAAAACTCCTGTCACCTCCCTGACCAGGTGTAACTGAACGCTGGGGACAGGCTGGTGGGAACTTGGAGAAAGTGGTTTGTGCTCAGCCTTGGGACTTGCACATTTCCCCTGGAAAGTCTGGTACCTCCAGTGTGAATGGAGGGGTTGTGGTAAAACTACGTACAGGGGAGGGTATCTGCTCCCCGAGAACTTCTCTGTTCACATGCTGTGGACAATGGACAGCAGACAGCAGAACTGTGGCCGTGTGGTTTCCAAACAGAGGGCGTGTTTAGTTCCCAGGATAAAAGGAATCTTCTTCAAGTTGTGTTTATTTTGTTAGGAGCTGCACGGGAGTGCAACTCTGTCTTTACAGTTTTCTTCACAGAAACAGGGCCTTTGTTAGAAATGGCTAAAGGAATGCACCATTTTTACTGCCACATCCACATAAGTCTTTGTAGATCCAGGGGTTTTATACTTCGTTTGAAAAATCATTGCCCATAAAATAAACAGTAGCGTTTTCTTTTCCTTTTATTTATTTTTTTTTTTTTTTGCAGGGGTGGGGGGAACACTACTCACCATTTCTGTTTTCTGAATGTTCAAAAATACATTTTTCCTTTTCTTCCTCCTACCAGATTTCTTCCTGAAACAGAAAGGGACGTCTTAAGGCAGACTGTATTTTAGTGGTCGTGCGACTTTCGCGGTGGAATGGATGTCCCTAATCCCGAGGCAGAGGCGGGAGCAGCACGTGTGTTCCCAGCCGCGTTGACTCGGGGCTCAGGCAGATGTCACGGCAAAGTCTTTGTCTCTGCGAACCGTTCGGCGGGAGCCAGCTGCGAAGGACAAATCGGAGGGGAGGAGGAATATTCCTCCCCTCCCTCGAAAGAAACTTGTGTAAATACGTGTGTTTGCTTAGGGGGTGCGTGTGTGTGTGTGTGTGTGTGTGTGTGTGCTCACAGCGGGCACGTCTGTACCGTCCCGCCAGCTGGGCTGGGAAGGGCTGCAGTCCCTGCAGGTTGGATCTGGCGCTGCTTGGAGTGGCTCCAGCCCGCTGCTGCGAGTTAAAAACTGCCTCTACCTGGTGGGAATGACTGAGATTTGAGCTCTGGCCAAAAGGCAGAAGGGATGTGACCGGTCGGGGCCCTGGACCCCGGCAGGCGGAAGACACGGCTTCCAAATGAATGTGTGCAGAGATCCTCTGTGTAAACAACCCGCGGAATACACAGGGTGAAGACACACACAAACGCTCTCACACCCATCTGTGCTTATTCTGTCTTTTAAAAAAAATGGGAAGTGAAATAGTGCAGCCCACACTGATGTAGAATTCGTGCTAATTAGTCTTTAAAAGCTAATGGATACCGGCAACGTATGGGAAACACATCTCAGAATATAATGGATATGAGTTTGGACAACAGCTCCTACATTAAATGCTGAGCACTTTTTATATAAAAAGTGGAACACATTTATGAGAAGTGGATGCAGGAAGTATATGACTAATTGTAGTGCAATTAATAACACAGATCACATCCCTTTCTCCTTTCACATCTCCCTTTCTCCCAGTCATTTCGATATAGTTCACCTGGCTGAAGTTAGTTTATATTTATTATAATAATTCTCTATCTCTTCTGCTTTCATTCTCTTTCACTAGAAACAATCAACTGATTGATGGTTAGAAAATTAGCCCAGGGAACTCTCTTTAGTTGCACTCTCTTTCTTTTTCCCATCTTGCTGAACCAGTGAGCAAATTTACCCTGTGCCTCTCTCACACACTCATCATTAGGCAACTGTGTTTCCATCTCATTTTTAGAGCAAGTTTGTATAGGATATGACTGCGTTTTCATATTGGAATTCAAGAGGGCACGTGCGCACGTGTAGAGAGTACTGTGCATATTATGCATACAAAGTTATTTTCAAAAGATTTCTGTCATCTATTCCCTTGTAACACCTCCGTTCTTGAGACACGGTGCTGTAATGTGCCCGTACCAATCAGGAAACTGAGCCATCATCCCCTCTTGCTTACATCTAAGCAAAAAATATTTCAACTGCCATATCAACAGAGTAAATCCCACTTTATTGCATATACTCGGAATATAAAAATGATAAATGCTAACAACTAGATGTGAGCCATGTGTGTTTTGCAGGGCTCTAGAGCCTGAGTGTACAGGGTTCTGTGGGCCTGACCTTCCAGAGCCGTCCACGGTGGGAAGAGCCATGTGAGCAGGTTATGGAAATGTGTGATTAACCCTCCTCAGGGGTGGCCAGCCAAACCAATGCTTGTTGGAGTTCTCGTTGGTAACTGGTAGGACTGACTTACTTAAATATTTATTTCCTCTCCATATAATAAGGACCCAGAAAAGCCTTGTTGTCTCAGAAATTCTATACACGCTTTTTTTCCTTCAAGGTTGTGGCCATACGACAGCAGGCAAATATTAGCTCCAAGAAGCATGAGTTCCTCCAAAAATCAGAACTGTATTTCCAGGTCTAAAAAGGCTTGACACACAACTTGACCTGATGAAGGCACTCCTCAGGCAAGCTAATGCCTATGGCCAGTTATCCCTCTGTGTTATAAAGCAGACAGACACCAAGCCCTTCAGAGGCAGGTAGGAATACAGACGACTTTCTGTCTCCTTTTTTAGTGGTCTCACACAACATTAGTCTGTTCTGCCTTAGACCAGAGAAAATACCTAGATCCTGGGCTTTAAAAAAACCCTAGACACCAGGTAATAGTCAGTTATTAACAAGAACGTTTGATGAAAGTTAGAGAAAAAAATACTGAGAAATATGCCTGTCTCACAGGAGGGAGCTTTGGATGCTGTCCCTGGATCCCATTAAGCTTCCTTTAGTTTTGTATTACCCAAAGGCTCATTCTGTGGAAATTTAATAATGCAGATCTTTATGTTTCAGTAATTACTTGCTAGAAAACAGAAGGATCCTTCTGTCGTACCCCTCTTCTGCCCCCGAAGATGTTTCGGCACATTGTGTTGCATTAACAGCAGGACCGGGGAGCTGGCTATTAAAATAGGGGGTAAGAAAACTCTTTATCTCTGGTCTGGTAGGATTTTGCTAATTAAGCAAAACCAATACCTGGCATCCTTGCATTTGGCCAAAGCGGGGAAAACCGTATATATTCCTTCCTTTTTCCTAGGCTCTGCTTTTGGACCTTCTGTGGATAATGAGGGTCCCTGTGCATACCTTACCAAGCAGCAGCGACTCTGCTGTGATACGACTTCTCAGCTTTGCTACTGTCTGCAAATGCCTCTGCTTTGTGTGTCATTATCCACGCTTGATCCACAGAAGAAACAGACACCAGGGGCTGTTCTGATCTGCAAAGCCTGGCTCAAGCTGTAACAATGCATGACTCCAGCTCGCTCCTCTGCCCCACGGACCAGATGGCAGATGTGCCGCGAAAATGCAGGACTTTACGTCCCCCACTTAAAAAAAGTGAAACTTTAAAGAGTGTCTTTAATTTCGCACTCTGGGGCTGGTCTGGCCAGCAGCTGCTGAGGCACCTGCCCACTGGGACAGGGCAGCCCCTGCGCTGGCTCTGGCGTGTGAACCTTGGCCTCAGAGCACATGGAAGCAGAAACCTTGGGCTATCGTGGCCGCAAACCACAGGTACCTGCAGCAAGCACAAGGACAATAAAGTTCCCAGGCCTGAAATCATGGTGTGCTCCATTGTGAACTGAGACAGGGGTTTGCTCTGTCTGGAATGGAGGTCCTCCCTCTGCTTGATGGGATGTTGAGGTTAAGGATATGATTGTGTCCTGAAACTGGGATTTTTCACTCCACATGAGCATTTTGTTGGAGGCCAACAGGAGGCCAACTCTACTTTGGAACGTATCCAATCTCAATTAGGAAAATCTTGCCAGGCAAGAGAATAAAGGTTTTTTTTCTATCCCCCTCTATGTTTATAGTCAGGTCCCCAAAATCTGAAGGTGCTTTCTGTCCTGTGGGAGTTGAGATGTGTGGTGAGTGAGTCATGTTAGGGAGGTGATGGATGCAAAGAGGTGAGATTTCTTGTTTAAGAGTGGGTAGGGCAGAAAGAAGCTTGATATAGACTCCAATTTGACTTCTCAGTGATCAAACACATCTTTTTCATTAATAGTTACACATGAGCTAACTGCATTCCCTTTTCTAGATGCCCCTTCTTCCTGCTAACGTTCTCTACCAATGAATATAAATGGCTAATCTAATCAGCTTCTCTTAACCACCTCAACATATCTTATCTTGAAATTGAAATGCCTACAGCCAAATTTATTTCAATGCTGACCCCTACCCCTTCCAACATACCTTATTTCGAAGCCTAATACGCCTTTTCCCATAGCTTTTATTTATAGGCTTTATTTTCTATTGTATGCTTTTCTGCACCTTGAAAAATAGGGGGTGCCCTTTTGCATCTGCAGTTCTGCTCCTCACTTCACAGGCGCAGGGTGAGGCACACAGAAGACAGGGGATTGGACCACGCTTCCACAGGGTATTAGGAACAAAATGGAGCTTTCAAACATCCCAAACTAGTCTCGGGCATTCCTCTGTTTGGAAGCTGGCCCAGCGCAGTGCTTTATGTAAAGACTTAGAACGTTGGCTGTTCAGAGGGAAGTTCAAAAGCCCCTGAAGTCTCCACTTATGTGGCCGGTGTCGGGCTGTAAGAAGTGTGTTTGTGTGTGTACCCCCTCAGGTAATGGGGGAGAAGTTATTAGTTAGGCCGAGATGGTGTAATTCAGGCAGGAACAGCACGGGGAGGAGCTGATGAGGACTTTGGGTGAAAGGACTTTGTACAAATATAAATGCAACTGCAAGGGTCAGAGTGACTGGAAAGGATGGAAATGCCCTGTGGAGTCTTATAGATACTGTTGTCAGAGTGTCTAGTGTTAATGGAGATGTTGTGATCAACACTAAGAGTGAAAAGTAATTTTTTGCTTATGAAAAGGAAACACGCTGGAAATCATGTGAAAAAAATCAGATTTCTTTGTAAAGACCTGTTTTCCATGGAACTGTGTTGACTGTGCTTGTGCTACAGTCCCTTAATCCTTTAACAGTTTCATTTTCTATCAGCATTTCCATGACTTTGAAGTAGACTAACATTACAGTAACCTGTTCACCTCTGCTGCCTAAAAACCTTTCTCTTTCTTTTCTGTGAAAATGCCTCTAAGCTCTAAAAAGTGCTTTTTTGTTTGTTTGTTTTTATTTCCCCTGAAGAAAAAATATAGTGTGAAGCTTGGAAACATTTTCTTGGGAATATATTCAGGTTGTGAGGGCAGGCTTCCAGGGCCCTGCTAGTTATCCCAAACCTGTGCTCTACCAAGGTGAGCCTTCCAGCCTGAAGAGATTTGAGGCTGTACGTGCAGTCCCTGAGGGAACAGGTGTATACACTTGATAAAAACCTCTCTGTGAAAACTGCAGCCTTGGACAAATGTCCCCTGAGGGAAATGTTTCCTCCAGTTCACCTACCCCTGCTTAGTGTTAGAAGTTTTCGAGTGAAGATCAATAACCTGGAACTAAACCTGAGGAGTTCAGCTTTGTATGAGGTTTTGTTCTCTCTACTGAAACTCAAGAAACTGACTGTAGAGCACTGGATACATCAGATAAATATGGATTTTGTTGTAGCCCACTGTTATTTGAAAGAACCCGTATGAAAACCTTGCCTTTCTTGGATTGTCCAGTCTAATTTGGATCGGTAATCAGAATCTGAATGACTGTTAGTGCTGCTGTTTGGGTTTCTTTGTCTTCATTCACTCCTACCGCTTCCAACGCTAAATAGAGCCCTCGTATGCTGAAAGCATTTGGAAAAGCTCATACATCATTCATCCAGAGAGGAGAAGTGAAGGAAGAAGGGAAGGAGTGTCTTTGTTTCTTCACAAGGACTGAACGCGGTCCTGAGGACTGGTAATAAGGTTACCATTTAGACAGGGACATTATTAGGGATGCAAATTCAGATGAGGAAATCCTGAGCACCTCTCATTTTGGAAAGAACTTTTTTACCACATTTGCTTTCAAATTTGTTAGAAATATAATTCCATTAATGATACCACTGCTTCTTATGGATGGCAAGGATAAAACACAAGAGAAGAGATCCAGCCCTTCTTTTTAAGGAATGCAGCCATCTTTTCACCCGTGTATTCAGAGCTCTCATTCAGAAAAGATGCATTTATATCACCCTATGGCAAAGCCTTGGCAATAATAACATCTCAATTGCCAGGATACACTTACAATGGGTGGCTCTGGCTCTGAACACTCAATTAAGTGCATTTTTTTCTTACATGGTCCCTGTGGTACATTAAGTTTTACTGATATCTAATAGCTTCAGCATCTCTAAGGGAACTGGCCTTGATTTTATTAACCTAAAAGATTGAAGAACAAAAGGCATATATTGCTGACAGGTTAAAAAATCCTTAACAAAGGTATCTTAATTGCGTTCATATTTCCCTTAGTATAAGTTGTGGTAACCTCCACTCCTCATTCAAAGCAGTATTATTTTTGGATTCAGTAGTTTTCCATGGAGGATGTCTTGTTAGGTTTTGTAGTTGTTGGTTAGGGGTTTTTTTTTTTTTTTGATCAAGAAATATTTGAGCAAAGTTGTCGATTGCGTTAGAGGTTAGAACCTTTCCTTTCCTCTGTGAAAATCACCTGTCTGTCTGCCTCGCTCCCTCTCTCTGTCAGAGCGACTATTAAAGCTAAAGTAGTGTGTAGTGATACATATGTGATAACCAACGACTTTGGCCTGAGAGCTTATCTGTTAACGGTGTCAAATGCTATCTGATAATCAATATAGCTGCTCTTGTGTTATGTGCCCGTGTTTCTGCAGGCGTGACGTTTGTTTGCAGGCGCACGTCCTGCTTTCTATCCTTCTGCCTCTTGGTGGTTGTCAGCCTCCATATCTTTCACCAGGTTTCATTAAAAACCCTCTATAGCAGTCAGAAGAAACCTGCGGGTTTGGGGGATCCCCCAGCCTTAGCGAGCTGTGTGAACTGTGTACATCTATTTAAGGCTAAGGGTCCCACAGAAGAACCTCCTAATTTCCGCTGCATGTACTAGGAAATTGTGGAGGACAGAGATTTCTTGAAATGGATATGCTGCTGTTCCCAGTTCCAGTGAGAACCGTGCAGTGGTCCTGCTATTTTATCCTTGTCACACACCTCTGTTGACAGCATCCAGACTAGGAGCCCGTTGTTCCTCAGAGATGGAAATAACACCCGTAAGTTACATCAGGATAGAGGGATGAGTTGTAATCTTGCTGATTTTTTAAGATGAAAATGGACGGGTGTGATAGTAAAAGCATTTATCTTTTTTCCCTGTTGTGGTTTTAAGGCACATCAGAATAAGTGTGTATATTTACCAAGGTGAAAATGTTCTATGGGGTTTTGCAGTGATAAATACCTTACAGCGACACAGCCAACTTAGAGCCAGCAGTGTGACTGTCAGGGGAAACATTAGGTATTTCTGATATCACACCTCTGTGTGGGTAATTTGCAGGTTTGTATATATTTCAAGTTTCATTGCTCCACTTGACTTAAATATTTCTCCCCTCACCTCCTTCTTTCTCCCTGTGTGAAAGTTTCAAATGCCAAAGGGATATGACTGAGGGGCTGTTTAGGAGATACGGTGAAACATGAGGAATTCTCAAATTTGGAAAGCGTTTTAGAAAACCGTAGAGTCAATTTGTCTCCTCTGAGCTGAGGGGATCTGAGGCGTGAGGGGTTGATTTGGCCATGAATAATGCTGTGCCTTCCAAACAGCACCCTGGCTTGTGTCAGGACCAGTGTGGCCACAGGACTGGGGCAGTGACCGTCCCCCTGACCTGGGCGCTGGTGAGACCCCACCTCGAGGGATGGGTCCAGTTTTGGGCCCCTCGCGAAGGAAAGACGTTGAAGGACTGGAGCGTGTCCAGAGAAGGGGTCTGGAGAACAAGTCTTGTGACGAGCAGCTGAGGGAGCTGGGGGTGTTCAGCCTGGAGAAA
>BJBW01007413.1:0-24435 GCA_004320125.1 Scolopax mira | reverse complement strand
AGGGAACTGCTGGAGAGGGTACAACAAAGGGCCACAAAGATGATTAAGGACCTGGAGCATTTTTCCTATGAGGAGAGTTTGAGGGACTTGGGTCTTTTTAGTCTGGAGAAGACTTAGGGGGGATCTGATCAGTGCTTAGAAATACTTAAAGAGAGGGTGTCAGGAGGATGGGGCTTGTCTTTTTTCAGTGGTGCTCAGTGACAGGCAAGAAGAAATGGGCACAAACTGGAACAGAAGTTGTTCCACCAAAAGATGAGGAGGACTATTTCTCCAGTGTTCAGTCCACCTCCCTGTCTGCTCATCCAGCCCATACTTCATCAGCTTCTCCATGAGGACCTATGGGACACAGTGTCCAAAGCCTTCCTGAAGTCCAGGTAGACAACAGCCGCTGCTTTCCAGTCATCTACCCAGCCTGTCAACTCATCATAGAAGCTAATCTAGTTGCTCAAGCGTGAATGCATCTGTATGGGCTCTTCTCAGAGTCTGTCCTTACTGGCAAAGTAGAATTCTGAAAAGTAGGCAATGTACACAAACACTAGTGCAGGAAGAGGGAAGAGAAGCACATGCTTATTCTCTGGTAAAATGAAGGTACAGCTCCCTCGGGGCTCTATGAGAAACCCACACACTTCCAGCTTGGCCTCTGCTTTAGCAGGAAGTACCTCCCCTGGTGTCCCACCACTTCTGACCCATCTCTCTGGGACAGTGCTGGGCAGAGTCTCCTTGATGGGACTGTGACCAGAAACGCTTTCCAGACCAGTCTGGGAGGCCTGACTTCTGCTGGAGTGAAAGAAAAGCAAGTCAATGAGAATAATAAGAATGGTACATGTCACAAGAATTGCTATCATGGGTTAAATCAAGGTTCCACAAAAAAACATATAGTGGTTGGTATGTTCTACTTTGAAGGAAAGTTATGAACTCTTATGACAGTAGGAGTATTGACATAAAGAGCTTATACAGTTCTTTTTTAGGCAATGGAGCATATACTTTCTCTTACTGTCTGGTGTAGAACAAAGGAATTGACTCACATGTTAGTTTTCTTCCAGAAGAGATTTAACCTTTGATATTTATCCCTGCATTGTTGTGCAATACGGCTGTTTTGCAATAACAATTCTCGTCTCTGAGGGAAATTTAAATTAGGAACAAAATATTATTTATCACATTTATAATTCTAGTCTTCATGGTTTTGTCCCAACTGTTGTCTGTCACCCTCTTCCCTGCCTTTTTTTTTTTCCAGACTTTTTTGCTTTTTTGTTCCTTTTTTTTAATTTTTTATTTCAGGCCTCTGCCTTACAGTATTTTTGTTTGTGGCTTCTGTGTTTTTTGCTTCACTTTGAGCTCTTCTGTGAGTTTTTTATGTGGGATTATTTTGTGGGATTTTATTTTATTTAATTCTATTTTTTTATTTTATTTTTTCCATTTTCTGTTCATATTTATTTCAACTTTCTGATCTCTTTAATTCCTATTTGGGAATCTTTATTTTTCTCCCTTCCTTTGATTGCCTTTGTTTTAGGTATAGTAAAGTGAGAAGTACTCTCAGTTCCCAGTTGAGGAAGCAAATCATTGCCCCCAGTTCCTTATATCCTTGCAGAGAATATGCTTGCTAAACCTTAGCAACATGATGTATGAAATTATCTTTTTGGATATTTGGAGTTTCTTTGTAAGCCAACAGAAGATTATTTGAGACTAGTTGGACCAAAAATCTGAACCATATCATAACATCTTTGTGCTGGTATTTAGCTGAAAAGAATGCAAAGACAACATTTTTTTTTCCACATTATTTTAATACATATGGACACTCCATTAAATTCTAATTTTACTGGCTTTTATGCAAAGATCACCATGTGTTTTGGAAAAAAGAAAAAAAGAATTAATCTAACCTCTCAGTCTTTTGGTATGAGTGTTATTATCATCCCTGTTTCACTGATGTGTACAGAGCTGGAGCTGGGCTCGGTGTTCGGTGCCTATAAATCAAGGACATCTGCCTTCCTTCATATTGTTGAGGTGTTAATAGTTTGAGAGGCACAGATGGAGGAAGTCACCAGATGGAGGTATTATTGTTAGTTTAACTGAATACGTAGGAAGATCATGGAAAAATATTTGTTATTACTTGTGGTGCTGATTTTTTATAGGTATATATAATAAGGAGATTAAAAAAGTGATACTCTCTGCCTGACTCTTCAATTGTTGTCAACTTCAGTGATTTTATCAGAAGTCTCATGATACTGCTTTTTTACTTAAAGTCTAGTCCTTGGAATCAATTATCATCTGATAATCTTAGCTTTCATTTCAGAATAAAATTGAGTTTCTGATCTTCATGAATATAGAAGAAAACTTGAAAACATGGGTTGAAAACATGTTGACATAAGTCACAAAAGGCTCAGAGATAGTAAGTGAAATAATCCAAGCATATTTTTTTTAATTATGTTTAAAATAGCTGTATCATTTGTAGGAGGCTGACTTGCATTTTTGTTTACTTTGCAGTATGGAACTGACCCTTAAGTTTAGAAAAGGTTGGCACCATTATATGGCAAATCAGAGGAAAAAAGAGAGGCATGGAAGGAATCAAGGTGGATACTCTTGTAGTGAGGAGATGTTCAAATTTCTCTATCTTGGACATTGATTTTTAGCAGAATATTTTCTTATCTCAGGCAAACAAATATGATTAGTTTGTTTGGGAAAAAAACTACCAATACACTTAGCAAATTAGAATATACTTTGATGTGAGCTACTATGCAATTGTAAAGATCTTTCCCAACTTGAATAAGTCTAAGTTAATAACAAGACTGAACTAAAAAAATGATTAAATGGGGCACAAGGACAGGAGTAAAGAGTTTGTAGGTTGTCGTAAAATGTATTCCCTGCACTTTTTTTACCCCCAAGTCCCCCCCCCCGAAATACTCCATTCTCTGAACCAAGTTAATTTTCAGCCAAGGTGGCAGGGTCCCAAGCAGAGGATCCTCCTCTGGCCCCCGCTCCCACGCTGGCTGTCGGGGGTGTCTGGGGCAGCACCAGGGACTACCCCCAAGCAGAAAGAGGGCAAAATCCAGAGACTGGCACAAGAGTTCAGACTTCTCTTTGAGGTGTCCTTTACCACCTCCTTTCTCTCCCGGACCCCAAATTAACCTGTAACTTTAGGTACATTTGCATGGGGCTCAGGTTCTCTCAGGAGGGTTGCTGAGCAGGGGGATGGAGGGAGGGACAGGGGGAACCTTTACATGCCTTCCCAAACCTCCTGCCAAAAGTGTTCCATTGGAAATGAAAGTGTTTCTGCTGCTTTACACGGTGCTGCATAAAGAAGGCAAAATGTGTTTCCCGTGTTACCCCTCTCAGCACCGCGTGTGGAGGGAGGCTGGGGACCTCCACAGCTCCTGTTCCACCACCGCAGCTGGAGAGGCTGCAGCAAAGCCTTGAGATAGAGAGGGTGGTCACATCTCAGAGCCGGTCTGAGAGCTGTCCCCGGGTAAGGCTGTGAGGGAAACACCAGGCCTTCTTCTTGTGAACTTTGAGTAAGGAGGAATCGGAGGCTGGTTGTGTCCATGGTGGTGAAAATGCTCAGCTATTCCCCTCAACACCCATTTTCAACAGAAAGGTTTAACATTCAGAGTAATAAACCCAGTGGCTTTTCTCTAGTTAACATAAACCTCTGGTTTATTTTTTGCGTTATAAAGACAAGTATCAAAGGAAAACTGAAGCCAAAAGGCAATGCATGAAAACAGGGAGATTCCCTGTAAAATAAAGCCCTGTAAAATAGGTAGAAAAATATAACCCTGTACTTGTTAGCTTGTTCCCTATGGATTTTCTTTTCTGAATTCTTTGTTATTGCAAGTTAAAATCAACTACTTGAACATTTTATCTAAGAATTTAAAATACATATCTAGATATCTTTAAGTAGGTTACCTGTGAACTAAAATCAAAAAAATACATTATCTATAGAACCATGACATTAAAAATATGGACTAGAGTTCAGATCTGGCAGGTCTGAGCTGCAGTCTTGTTATGAGCGTAGGGAAAAAAGGAACATGGATGAAAGAAATTGAGCAATGATTAAGAGAATGCATGGGTCCTGAGATCCTAGTATTTTGAAAAGTAAAAAAGGTACGCATTTGATCATAGAGGTTAGGGTAGGCAAATGAAACTATCTCAAAGATTATGTTTTAACATTAAAACTGTGTAACCTCTGGAAATAAGAAATAATGAGGCCTTGCAGTTCTGGTATCAAAAGTGGAATCTACAAACATTTATCTAAAAAGAGAGCGAGCGAGGGGGATATTATTACAAGACATGCAGACGGATTAAAATATTATACAATTTTGAAGCTGTGAAAATATATATAAATATATGAGCTTCCACTCTGAAAAAATATGTGTATGTAAGAGGAGGAAGAAGGGAGACAAAGCGCTCGTGACTTTCCAGTGTGATGTCTGAATGCAATTAAAATCCAGTTGTGATGCTGTAGCAGCTCTTTGACAGTCAGGCATCCGAACACCATTTTGACAGCTCAGACACCTCTTTATGGTCACGCTGTAGGAAAGATCATTGAAGAACAATTATTTTGTACCCATGGCTGGAAAAAAAAATAAATCAGAATCCCTTCCTCCTCCCATCCGAATGCTTTGTTTGCTCTGCCATAATAATTTACCCCATGATGTGTATTCTGGGGAACCCCTAAATCGCCTGCTAAATGTTGTATTTCTGGGATCAGCAGAAATGGCAAGGTAAGCGTAAAAAGCATTTGAGGTGGAAAAAGAAGAAAAGAACTGGATTGTCTAGACTGTTACTCGTGCAAGTCACTTCAGAGACTTCTGGCTTGACAAAAAGACTTAAACTGGGTAGGACATTTTGGACTGAAGTCCTGAGCCTGGTCCTATTAAAGTCAGAGGTAATTTTTGGCCACTGAGATTAGCAAAGCAGAAGAGCATCCTAAACGTAGCATTGCTGCCCATTTGGAATGATTCGCTCTTCCCTGGCCTGATTACCACTGATATTAGTTTCAACTATCCCGTTGGCTGAGATCAATGGCTGAGAATAATTGATCTTTTATTATATACCTGTGTAATACGAGCTCCAGCTCATCAGAGTTTTAATGGAACACATACACTATAAGAGGCAAAAAATGACTAGCAAATATTCCTTGGTTTTCACCTTTCCTAACTATCAGCAATTTCCACTGATACAGTGTCTTTAATGCAGAAACCATTAAAATACAAACATCCCAGAGATTTGATTTCATCAGTTCATTCTTACTCTAAATACAGACTTCTTACATATGAAGGAAACTGTGCTGCAGCATCTAGGAAAGAAAAGACCATAAAATTAGAATTTAAAAATGATCAAGAGACTGGATTAAATTTCTTCCATTCCCTTTTCTTGCTGAAGCTTTTGTCACTGAAATACAAATGTCACAAATGTAAGAATAAAACATCTCAGGCATTAGGATTCTGTGATAGCTCATTCACATGACAATGACTGCACTGAGAACAGAACATTTTGCAGAATGTAGCCATTCTTGTGGCAAAGATTATAATGACAGGGAGAAACGGTGCAAAATTAACCAATTCTTGCATCTTCCAACAGTAATCTAACAAGCCTCCTTGTGTTCTGTATAATGTGTTATATTAGACCCAAAGAGAGGGTGAGAGGGTGAGAGAGAGAGAAATGGAATACTGCACACCTTGGCTCATAATTAAACTTATCTCCTTCGCCCAACAGTAAAAAATCTGCTTTTGCCCGTGCAGTTGCCAGCAGGTGCCAGTGTAACAAACAGGAGAGCACACCGAAGGTTTGAGAAGAATTCGGATGTCTCTGGGGCCCTATGATTAGGAAGCTGAGCCAGTCTTGGGGAGCACTGATGGGAAGGGATGGGGGGGGTCACCTCAGCTCTCCCTGTCCTTCTGTGCGGGGTGAAAGCCCGGGGCTGGCATGGACAGGGTGACAGCACCCCCTTGAGTGGCTCTGGTGGGTGCCAAGATACTCCACCAGACCACAGGATCATGGCATGGTTTGGGTGGGAAGGGACCTTAAAGCCCCCCCCAGTGCCACCCCTGCCCTGGGCAGGGACATCTCCCACTAGACCAGGCCTTGCTCCCCTCCAACCTGTCCTTGAACCCCTCCAGGGATGGGGCAGCCAGAGCTTTGGTGGTTTCTACAGGACAAAGGGTGATATTCAGTCCCAGGAACCCTGGGATATTCAACCTCAGGGGAAGTCGGGACCTGCACTTATGAGGTCACAGCAGTGGTACCCCCAGACCACCAGCTGTGGATTTTCCCTTAAAATACCGTCAATTCTGCATATTTGACCAGAGACCAAGAGGGTCACCAACTGAATATTGCTTCCTTCCTGGCTGAGTTGGGTTCTAGCTGTCGGGATGGTGTTTAACCCTTGCCTCACCAGCTCTCCCCCCCCATGGTGATGTTGAAGGAGTGGGTCAGCTGCGGTCTGATCCTGCAGCTGGATCCCCCTCCTGCCTCCACCACGGTGTTTTCAGAGCCCCCCTGGGATGGCGGCTCCTCCTCCATGTGTGTTTCTCTGCAGGCATTTCCTGGTTTGGCGAAACATCAGTTGGGGCCGTTTCTGTACAGGAGTTTGGCTCCATTTAGGTATTTTTCTTTTGTGAACCATCGATATTAAATCCAGTCTCGTGAGACTGTTTTGTCCTGGCTGTATCTGAAAATGATTCACCACAAAAATGTAAGGCTTTAGGAGTCTGACAACCTCAAGCAGGTTTACTGGTGTGACTGTACGCCCACCTCCGGTCTTGGGGCCCTGGAGGGCCATTTTTTATAGATTTCAAAAAGGGAATCTGCCCTTCTGTAGTAGGGTTTGTGGAGAGGAAAGCTCTGTGTTTACATGCTCTCCTGCACTCATGGAGCTGTGAGAATAGCAGGGGAGTGAAACCTCCATGGGTTGTGAGATAGTGCCACATCAGTTTGTGCAAGAAATGACACAGTGATAGACTCTGAGTAAAAAGGGTTATTCCCACGCTATGTTCCTGTTACTAAACTGCAATCACAGGCTCACAGAATCACAGAATGACATGGGGTTGGCAGGGACCTCTGGAGATCATCCAGTTCAACCCCCTGCCAGAGTAGGGTGATCCAGAGCAGGTCCCACAGGAATGTGTCCAGAGGGATTTGAATGTCTCCAGAGAAGGAGACTCCACCACTTCTCTGGGCAGCCTCTGCCAGGGCTCTGCCACCCTCACAGGAAAGAAGTTCCTCCTCATGTTTACATGGAATTTCCTATGTTCAACTTTGTGCCCATTCCCTTTTGTCCTATCACGGGGCACCACTGAGAAGAGACCAGCCCCATCTTCCTGACACTCTTCCTTTAACTATTTGTAAGCATTGGTCAGATCCCCCCCTAAGTCTTCTCAAGACTAAAAAGACCCAAATCTCTTGAACTCTCCTCGTAAGAGAGATGCTTCAAGTCCCACATCATCTTTGAAGCCCTTTGCTGTCCCCTCTCCAGCAGTTCCCTGTCCTTCTTGATCTGGGGAGCCCAAAACTGGGCATAGTGCTCCAGATGGGGCCTCACCAGGGCAGAGCAAAGAGGGAGGATGACCTCCCTCGACCTGCTGGCCACATTCTTCTTGATGCACCCCAGGGTGCCATTGGCCTTCTAGGCCATAAGGGCACATTGCTGGCTCATGGGCAATGCAACCACTGACATTTGTTTCTGATGTTCGTGTCACCTCTGCAAACAAAAGCTCATCCATGTGACAACTGTGGACTACTCTGCAGGCCTTCAACCTTCTTGGGCTTCCCATCCCACAAGTCTGATAAAGATTTATTCCTCTTTGCCTTCAAAACTTACTTAAAAAGAATGAGTTTCACTACACAGAAGTTGCTGTACGATTTCCAATTTCCTATTGCATTAACTTTTAATAGACTTATTGCTCCTTCTGAGTAATAGGAAAAAATATTCCTGATGCATAGCCTCCAACCTGCATCCTTTTTGGCTTCACCTGCAAGTGCTGGTGAAGACTGTCCTTCCCTGAGCCTTTATCTGAAATATTGCTTAACCTAAGCCTTATCAGAGATGTGATATTCACAAACAACGTGCTTTCTCCCTGATTTTCCTGTTCCCGTGAAATATGTGAGTGGTTTGTGCTGTTAATTATCATCCAGGAATACTCTGGTGGTAGGTGTTAGTGTTAGTTCCAGGTTTCTAACATTGTGTAAGCACACATCAATTCCTACGTTTCGGGGATGCTTGTGAGTCAGGTAGGTGGTGTATTTACCTTAGCTGAAGCTTGTCCTAAGAATATACAATTTTTTCATTGTCTCTTGAAGTGCTGGGAAAGGCGAGAAGATGACAGTTCCCCTTCGTTCCAGTGGAGATGTCGGTCATTTCCATTAGGTCTTATTGTTCTTTTCCAAGGAACTGACTCATTTTTCACTCACGAAAATCTGTCAAAGAGTTTAGTCCCAAAAATGAACTAAAGTAAAAAGATCATATAGTTCGATGGGAGTATCTGCTGTATTGCTTAATCCCCTCTTAAATCTCCTCTTTCTGCTGCTGTGCCTACAAATCACAACTGCTTGGCAATGGCAAGCTTAGATGAGAGTCGGTGTTTCTGCTCGGCCCATTTTATTTTTATTTCTCTACTTTTCCCCACCAACACCTGCTGCACCTCCTGCCTCTGCAGCATCCCATCCTACAGCTGGGCTGTGGCCCCCCAGGGGCCAGCGGATCTTGCTGCTTGTCTGGGTTGTACCTGTCACAAACCAGCACAATTTCTTGTTTGCTATGTCATAAATAGCGGTGATTACTAAAGTAAGGCGCAGACAATGAATAAAACTGGAAAGCCATATTTTCACTGAATTTCACTGAATTTTTTAGAGTTGGAAGGGACCATAGAGATCATCTAGTCCAACTCCCCTGCCGAAGCAGGATTGCCCAGAGCTAGAGCAAGTCACTCAGGATGGCATCCAGGTGGGGCTTGAAAATCTCCAGAGAAGGAGACTCCACGACCTCCCTGGGCAGCCTGTTCCAGGGCTCTGTCACCCTCACTGTGAAGCAGTTTTTTCTCATATTTGGGTGGAACCTCCTATGTTCCAACTTATGCCTGTTGCCTCTCATCCTCTCACTGGCAACCACTGAAAAGAGTCTGGCTCCCTCCTCCTTCAACCCACCCTTTAGATACTTATAGGCATGAATAAGGTCTCCCCTCAGCCTTCTCTTCTCCAGGCTAAAGAGTCCCAGCTCTCTCTGCCTTTCCTCATAAGGGAGATGCTCCAATCCTTGAATCATCTTCGTTGCCCTTCGCTGGTCTAATTTTGGCAAGCCCTACTTTTTTGGCCTCACTTGTGTGCAGAGTCGGTAACAAAAGGGTTCCCAAGAGAGCAGCTGGAAGCTCACGGCTATCCATGGGCAGTGTTTCCTTTTCATTCGGATTTAGGCTTAAGCTCACCTCGTTCTGTTCTTCCCTGGCAGGGAGAGTCAGAAAGGCACTGACCTTAAAACATTTATTTCAAAGCAGGCTCTGCAGCTACTGGAGGATCCATGAAAAAGTGAATGTTGTCTCAGGCAAGGTTCAGTTTTTCCAGGAATACTGCTGATTGTAGGGAGGATATAAAACAAAACAATCAAGGACCCCCAAACCCTTACTTACATGGTAAGTATTCCTGAGGAAGAAGAAGAGGAAAACATAAGGTTAAATAAGTAAAAGAACCCCACTGCTTGAAATACATATTGTTCATTGAGATAGAAGAGCTGGGTATGAGCAGTGGAAAATATACAGCTGTGTCTTTCGGCCTTAATCCTGTTGCAACTTTACTCATTTATATGCTTCAGAGTTCCAGGAACTTGTGTATGGAATGTCTTCAATTAGTTTTGGATATGTCACTACGAAGTCCTAGAAAATTGTTTATTTTGAGAGATTTCACTGTTCATTTTGACATTTTAGATTTTCTCAGTCTGAGATTCTTAACACCTTTGAATTTATTCCTGTATCCTTCAGTCCAGGATGTATGTATACATGCATGTATGTGGATGTACAGATGTATGTGCGTGTATATACATTTATATACATGTATGTGTATATATTTGTATACCTGGTAGTCAATTTAATCTAATTTTTATTTGCTTTCTGTTTTAAATGAAATTATATGTATTCCAGTATTTTTCTAGTTACTAATGCTTGGCTTTCCTCATGCAAGAGAGCCTGTGCTCTATTTCCTAGCTCAGTTCAGCCCTTCATGGTTAAGCTCTTTGATTAGTGATAGATTGCCATAATTAAAACATACAATTGCAACTCCTTCTACAATGAAGGGACAATGTTATTAATTTAGACCAGTTTATTTTTAATTAAGCGTTATTCAGGTTCATAAATATATTTATAGAATTAGATTAAGATGAGTGTCAGACAAAAATTTTGGATATTCAGACCAGTAGTGATGGACTGGTGCTCCCCACATTCAGTGTCTGTTATATCGTGGGCACTTGAGGAAATAAGCAGTGAGAAAATACTGCACCTAAATGGTTCTTCAGAAACGTAGAAATTGAGTTGAGTATGTAAAATGATACTCTATTTTTGTGTTGCTTGTGAACTAATCAGTTGTTGCTGATCCTTTCCTTCTCCACATTCTTTTGATGAACATATACTCCAACAAAGGTCTCTCTGACATCACTTCAGATTGGTTTCGTTCCATGTTTAATTTCAGCATTCATAAATCAATTATGTCTTGCCATGTAATCAGGTACCTTAGGGGCCAGGCCCAATAACTGTTTAGATTTATATATCTAGATTTATATATTTAGAGCTTATATTGCACACAGATTTAGAGCTGGACTCCACTCTCCATTGCAAATGTGTATTTGAAGTAACTCTGGTGAGGTTAGCAGAGTTACAGTGATGTAACAAAGGCAGGGGAGAATCAAGCCCATGATCTGTCGAACCATATATATTTCGATGGCATGCAGACCTTTTTCTGCACTTAAAAAACTATTTTATGGTATCTTTCCAGTGTGTCTGTTTGGCTGATTTACAGTATTGGAAAGCCAGGGAATTTCTAAAACTGAATCCATATAAGACAAAATTCCTTTGATTGGACCTTATCCCCAGTCCGTCAACACTCTCCCATCACTTTCAAAGTTGGCCATTCTCAGATAGTGTCAGTCCCAGGGGTGGAAACCTGGGGTTTGGGTTTGTCTTGATTCTGTCTCTTCTGTACCATGTAAATATAAATATTAGACTGTCGTGTTCAACACAGAGATATATGAATCCTTAGACCAGCAGTAGTTGTTGAGGATAGTCAAATATTATCATAGATCTGAAAAGTGCAAGAGAGGATATTTGTACACGTGTGTGTCCATACACGCCTGGAGGACTAAGAATTGTTGTCTAATAAGATTAATTCTTTAGCAGCTTCAGAATGTACTGAATTATGCCATGCATCTTCTCGACATAGCAAAACCTGATCTGCTCATTTCCCTGAACTCATGTTATCTATCCATAAAATGTCATATTGATTTTTAAATACCACTTGTAAACTTCATGCTGTCCACATCCTGAACTCGCCTGGCTTTGGGAACTACTGATAGCTTTTGTTCTGCTTCACTTGTTTACGTACAGGGAGTAATCATTTTTTCAACACTATTAGGATTAATTTTAGTTCTCAGTGGATTTCAATGAATTTACTTCTTCTATACTCTGGTTTATTTTTCTGAAAATTCAAGCACTTGTGTTTTACTGACAAATGTCTTAGTGCAACAGGGCTTCTGTATCAAGAGAATGTTTTCATGGAAATAACATTCTGAGTTCATATGGGGTTTCAGGCTGGTGTTCTCCAAAAGGATGAAACAAAACAGCTTATGGTTAGTTGGTCAGTCACACCTAAGCATGAAAAGTCAGATTTTAAATATTTGTGACCAACCCATAGATTCTTAAGAAAGATATTTATCCAGTAAATTTGATAAATCCATAAGTTCAAGGGAACTCTGGTTGCCCCACTGATAGTCTGCAAACAGAAAAGAAGATTCAATTTAGTGGCTATTTTATTCATGGTTTTTCCATTCAGGTCTAGCAGAGACTGTTTTTCATCTGATGTGCATTCTTTTGAAAGAATTTAATGGCATAGAGTCTAAGCTCAAATGTAAAGTTTGCTGAGGAAGAACTCAGTTCACTTCCAGTCTTCTCAGTTCTCCCATTAATATTAACGGGTGTTTTACCTGCTAAATTCTTCATGACTGGGGCCTTATACAATTTAGGTCATCCATTTTGGGTTAAACTTTGGGAAACCATGATTCTTGGCACGCTGCCCTTCCACTGTCACTCCCTTGCAGTAAATAAAAACACTGGAGAGGCCCGATGACAGCGGTACCGAGTTGAAAATGTAACCTCGGCATCATTTGAAATGAAAACAGACGCAGCAAGTAAATGGTCTGGCACTGAAACATTAAAATTAAATCCCACTTCAAATGCAATTCTTTAATTGGGAAGCGTCCCAAGCACAAAGACTTCACTTCCCAACAAACACAGCCATTATGCTAATTGGCATGGCCCCCGAACGGGCCTTGGGCGGATCTGAAGTTGGATGTTGTTATTCTGGCCTGACTTTCCAACCACATTCATTTCACTAAATTGCATTTCTATGAGAGAGCGGGTTGATAGGCTGCAAGTGTTACTAATTCTATTGAATCACTTTTTTCCTTTTAAACAGAAGATCAAAAACCCAAACCACTTTCTATTTTTAAATGCTGTATTTCCATAAACAAAAGTAGACATTTGAATAACCACCTTATTAAGATTAGGTGTTCCTGAAAGGGAGCCCTGTTTCTCCATGTTTATGACTGACCACAATACTAAATTATGCAAATCTTAAAAGTATGTTTGAACAAAGGACCTATATCATTTAGCTGGTTGGGATTTTTATTTTTAATCTGTGGGTGTGACTCTAGTGCTGACAGAGGTAAAGATTAAAACTCCATTAGTGCTTCCGCGGGGCGGTCAAGGGAGTTTGCAGAAGGGCCCAAAGCAGGCTTGCCAGGTCTCTCTGGACCCAGATGTAACCAGATGCTGAGCTGAGTTCCCACCAGAGTATCCTGGAGCAGACTTAAAACCCCGCAGGCAGGAAGGGGCCAGTTCTTCTTCAGCTGTACCTCTTGCTTCCAGGGGGCTTTGCAGGGCCGTGACCCCCAGGGTGGGTGCTGCTTGGAACTGCTTCCAGGGGTGCATCTTCCTCGTGGGAGCATTATGTAGGGAGATGGGCGCATGGAGCATGTGGCATCTCAGGTGAAAAAGGATCACTCTCCTTCTCTCAAGCAGAAATATCCAGCTCGCTGGTACCAGGGCTTTAGAGAGACCAGAGCACACTTTTACTGAGGCACTTGATGAAAACCCAGCCCACCCAGCAGCTCCAAACTAGTCTTCCAGAGAGCCAAGCTGAAAGGAAGCGAGGGAGCCTGTGGCCTCAGCTTCTGTGTTTTGGAGAGAGAAGCGATGCTGCTGGTGTCACTCAGTTTGCTGAAGAAAATACTGCTCCTTGGTTTGATGCCCTAAACCCAAGTGATTTAACAGCTCTGCTATGTATTGAATCAGAATCTTGGCCACTGTCACTGTAAATACAGAGTATATCATTCATACATTCCTGAATTCACACAGTTTTACCCATTTTATGGAGAATAAACGATGAAGCAAAACCTCAGTAACATTTTCCATACTTTCCTTGCATGTTTATTTACTTTACATCTCCATATTGTAGCTTTCTATTTTTATACCACGTTTTTTTTTTCTTCTTTGCCTTTGCCAATCTTTTTGCCCTTTTTGCTTTTCATTTGTTCCACATTAGATTGTGTTTTTACTTCTCTCTTGTTTTGGAAAGGCTTTTTAGATTAATTTTTGCGCTTCATCTTATCACCTTTTTGCTTCTGTATCTCCATCTAATGTCTTTCTCCCCCACCTTCTTTGCTTTTACTTCCATTTCTCTCCATTTTCTCACTCCCTTCTCGTTTCTGAATTTTCTTTCTGTTCTCCAGTATTACACTAAAATGCTGTGGAAATAAATGTCTTTGTGGGGACTTTTATCTTTGGAAGTGTTTTATAGCCATGAGACACCTCTCCCCAGCACCCTGGAGGAGATTTATACACAGGCTGTGTGCTCACATCCCTAAATGCATGTTCAGCTGCTTAGCATTCATGTCTGAACTTTAAGAGCTTGAACTTCATTCTTGAGTTAAGTGCAAGAAATGACCAAACGCTCTCCTGCACTCAGATCTGCAAACTTGTCGTAGAGGAGAAAGTCACTGGTAATGAACTTCCCTGAGGGAAACAGCTGGAGAGCAACAGGGTTCTCTTGCCTGCGATGCTCTGATGGGGACCCTGCTGTTCTGGGTGTTCTCTCTCTGACCTTGGATGCTAAGCCTGCCTGGAAATGGAGAAGGTTCTCCTGCACCACAAGCCCTCATGCTTCATAGAACTCCTGTGAGCTGACTTCTGTCCCCTGGAACCTCTGAGGTGGTAGTTTTTACCAGGATGCAGCTAAACATAAAGAGACCATTTCCAGCAGGGAGTTTGCAGTGTCTTTCTTCCTTCAACCTGACACCAGAAGAGGGATAATCCAGAAAAGTCAGAATGCTGTTTTTTTGACTTAGAGAGAGAACAAATGCCTCTTCGAGATCCAACTCAGAAAGGCTCTCATCACACTAATGATGTCTGTCCCAGGCAATCTCTTGCTTCAGAAAATAAATCCTATGCTGCAGTAAGGATTTTTCATCATAATCTGTCTGCAGGTGGTGTGTTTCCTTTCAGGCACCTTTCTGTGGTCCTGCTTTTCTTATGGTGTCCTCTGTGTCTCTTCCCTCATCGATAACCAAAATGAATGCTGCCGCTTCTTTTTTTTTCTTCTTTGTAATTCTACTTCTCCAAGGGCACTGCTCCTCACCAATTCCGTTATGGAGAAAAAAAATAATACTTTCTGACAGCTGGAATGTGTGGTTTTCCTTCTTTATCTTCAACCTATGGCTGTGTCCAGAAAAAGAGAGTTTCAGTACCTCCTAGAAAGCACCAATCTTTCACCAATTTAGCACTAACAAATATCTTCATACACTTCCTTAGTAAGTGGGAAATTTCATAAGAAACTTTGTGGACAGGCAGTGGCTCCTTCATTTGTGGCTAAAACATTTGTTGCTTTTGCAATTTGCAGTGATTGCTCAAGAAAGGAATGGTTTGTTTTTGGAAAGCTGCTCTGAGTTGAGTGGGTTCTGCGCATACTTAACGACGATGCTTTAATTTTGCGGTGGGGGCGGTGGTGCAGCTTGTGCTTCTTGGAGTCTTTGCTGCGTTCTTACAAATTACATGTCACAGGAAACCTGTTTTTGGTTTACTTCAAATTTGAAGTAATCCCCTCCCCCTGCTTTTATTAGACCAGGGGTCAATTCCAGGAGCTCTGGTGGCAACAAGCAGCTGAGCAACAAACACGTCTGATCCCTGGAGATTATCTGATAAATCCCCAGTGACTAAGGGCAGATGTTCTGGCTTGTGTGCCATCTCCTTCCAGTGCCTGGGAACTGGGAGTGCAACCAGAATCCCACTGTGCTCAGAAGATTTACAATTTACTAGAACAATCTCTTGCTCTTACTCATCAGGGCTGGAGGTTGGCACAATGGTAGGAGAGTGACAAGGTAGCTAAGAATCTTCTTTGTCTTCTGCTTCTCCATCAAATGTGAATAATAAGAAAGAATCTGATCTTCTCACTGGTTTTACTGTATTTTTGGTATTTTTTTGTTTGTTTGGTTGGTTTTTGTTTCACCAACAGTTCCTTAAAAAATCCAAAGAGCAATAAATGGAGTAACAGATAAACAAGGTGCTGCGTGGGGACGGGAAACTCTGAGATTTCACTAGAGGTTGGAAGTTCCTAAGTGAAGTGCAGATGACACCGACAGCCACTTGGGAAGCCCGTGCTGACTTTGCCTCCCTCAAGAGCCGCGTTGGCTCCGGGATGCCCGCGCCTGGCACCGCTGCTGCTGTTCTTGGTTTGCCGAGAGCTCACCAGCAGCGCACGGGGACGTGTGACGTGGGCTGGGGGCTCTGGACACACACACGGCAAAGGTGCTCCCCGTGGAACTACTGGTGTCCAAGAGAGAGACAATCACAGGGTCCATAGCTATGTCCTAAATAAAAAACATTCAGCAATTCAAACTGAATTGGGGTCACAGTTTGTAATAATGTCGTGTCAAAAATTAACAGCTAAATTAGGGATTTATTTTGTTTGCCTGGGTAATCACTGAAAGTATCCAGGGAAAGGAAGGCTGCTGTTTGAAAATAAAATATCTGAAATGCTTAGATGATTAAAATACACAGTTTAAAAAAGGCTTGAAGCTTGTCATATGTTATAACTCAATAAAGCTGTAGTGTATCATTATGGAAATAAAAATAATACAAATGTCTTTTTTTTTTTTTTAATTACAAGCTGTTGCTATACACTTGTGTGTAAGATGGTGGAAAAAATGGTATAATATCCTTAAATGGGTTACATTAAGTGTTCACATGATTACATACTCCCTTGTAACTCAGATCACAGGTGTCAGGTCAAAATTCTGTCCTCTAAATCAAGAGAAACAATTTTAAAGAAGAGAAGTAAGAAAAAGCTTCTGAATATTCTCCACTGTCTCATGAAGTGATCCTCAAGTATTATGCTGAGTTTCCCAGAAATCAAGATGTGTCTATTACTTTGAAATAATACTCTGTATGAAAGGCCTCAGTGGTCCTGTCCCTCCTGTCCCAGCTGGGGCGGTGGGGTGGGGTGGGACAGCTTCAGGGCCCATGATGTGATGTGAGGATGCTTGGGGCTGAGCAAGCTTCTCCACACTGCCAGGATCTGCCCATACCCAAGGTATTGCTTGACAACAGGCAGAGTAATAGAGTCTTACAGCTGAAAAACCTCTTGGGAAGTCATCCAGTCTGTTCCCCTACACACGACAGGATTATCTACAGCCATGTCATTTCTGACAGATGGGTTTTTTTCCAGCCTACTCTTAAAAGCCTTTAATGATGGAGATGTCACACTCTGCCTTCCTTTCTGAACAAAATAATTCCAATTTATGCATTCTTTCCTTTTCCAGCATATTTCCTAGACTTATGACCTTTATTTCAGATTTATTCCTATCACCTTAGGAATGCAGTGCCCCCAAATCAGCACAGCATTGCAGAGGGCTCCATTATAGAAGAGACAAACAACTGAGATTGAATGTCCTGGAATAATCTGACTTTTTGTTGGAGCTACTTGGAATTAGTTTCAATTCTTGCCATCTGTCTTGATGGTGTATCTCATAAGGAAACATCTTACCGGTGAAAACAGCAAAGAGTTTCTTTGTTGACCATTAAGAGCAATCATGCAATACCTGCTTTTGCTCCCTCCCAACAGCTGGTAAGGCCTGTTGGCCCTGTCACTGGAAGTTCTAAGTAGCCAGTCTCTTACATATCTTGCTAAACTTATATTCTACAGTATTTAACACCATTAAAATCTTGGAAATTTTCATTTTCCTGAGCAAATAGTAATGAGGTGTTCATGGTGTGCTCTGTATTCAGCACAGGCACACAATGTCACGCTCTGAGTCCATCTGCCAGGCTATAGATAAAGATGTAGAGCAATTATTAAGTGCTGGACAACAGGTCATGGTGGAGAGGACCCATCTGAAAACAAAGGCTGGAGCTACAGCTGTGATAAGCTTGGCAGAGGGTGGAGATGTGCTTCCCCTTCCTGGAGCAAAAAAGTCTAAACCACAGGCTGGAGCAAGCTCTTTGCCCTTTCTACCACTGCAGGAGCAGAAAGGTAGTGCACAGCCAAAATTCTTCTCATATTTTTCAGCTTAAGAAATGGTATAAAATTAAATTGTGGTCTTTTTAGGCCCGGTTTCTAGTAAAATAGTCTTTCTGAATTTCCTGTGGCAGACTCAGTTACATCATGCCCAGTGACACGCTGTTGGCATATGGCAGCAGACTGTAAAAAGGGGAGAAGGGAATCAAAGGCATGTTAATATTAATACATCTATGTTGCTTGCTGCTTGAGGAATGCAGTAGAAAGGGAGTCATATGTAGTTTATAGAAGAAATGAATACATTCCAGATGTTAACCATGCGACCGAGCCTTGTATATACAAAAAAGGGTTTTCCCAGTGACTATATTTAATCTCCACAAAAAAAGACAGGTTTTCTAAAAGCCTTCCCACTATATGTCAGCATTAATCAGGGACATTTTTCATCTTGAATCATAACTTTAGTAAATAATACCCATCTATTTCAGTATTTGCTTATTTATAAACATTTATTTATTAATGAGAGACTAAGATGAAACATTAGCATAACTCTAATGCATGTGAAAGTTTGGAACTGAAGTTCCTGCTCCAGCCTCGGCTTGTGCTACTGTGGTCAGGTAATGCCAGAATAACAGAATAACACCAGGTTTGCTTGATGAGGGATCCTGACCCAACAGATGTCACAATTCAGGGACTTTGCAAGATCTGGCATTTACACTGGAAAAAAGAGAAGCACCAGCAATGAACTTAGTGAGCTGCTACTGTCTCTTCAGTATTGGAAACTTGGAGTATTTATATTTTACTCAAATTAATTTGACTCAGAGGCAAGAAAATATACTGCATTTGTTCATCAGAAAGATGTTGCTCTGGTGAAGCTTTATCTTTGGTGGTGTTTTACTTGCTTGTTTTGAGGCTGAACTGGAGGCAGGGGAAGACAAACAAAATGTCTTTGTATGCTGACAGAAACTAATGCCTTTCAGTATTAAATATTTATGAAGACCATGTGATCTCTGCACATAATCTAAAATATACCTATGACAGCTCAAAATTAACATTTTCCCTATACTCGTAATAAACAGTTCATGCACAATCTGTGGACTTGAAATTAAGTCACTAATAGAACTGGTAGAACAACCCTGAATGATCAACAGATTCAAAAACGTTGTTAGCTGCTTCCAGATAAATTGTGAATGAGAGGAGACAGGAAATCCTTCAAGTTATTCACTGCAAATTATTTGCTCAGCTCTTATTATTGGTGAGGTGTTAAAATATACAATATGCATAGCACCCAAAATGTAGTAGGCATCTTAAAAAGGATGAGGGCACTGACTTGGAATCCCATTTGGCTAAATTAAAAGGCTGCAGAACTCCTCTTCTGGCTGAAAGTCTGTGGAAAGAGGGACTGGAAAATCAAAGGAGGAAGAAACCTCTGATATTTTCCTTGCTGTGCCAAACTCTCTCTAGTGGTTTTGGGGTGGATTGCTTGTGGGATTGGTCCTGAACCAGCCCCTAGACTAGGTCTCTCCAGTCCAGGAGAACCAGTCTGAAGCCAGGGCTCCGTAAAATGAGGCAGATCAAGCCAGAGTGACTTGCACAGCCTCTGTCCTTTCTGCCTCCACCTGGCCTCTCCCAGTCCTGCTCTGCAGTGTGGCATCTCTCCACTTCCCTGACACAGAAGATTGTGGCTCCTTGCTAATAACAAGCTCAGAGAAAAATTAAAAAAAATAATAAAAAAGGAAAAAAAAACACCCAAAAGTTCAGAATATCAGAATACACCTGAAAATCTGTTTGTTGGCACAGTTCAGGGTGGTGTATGTGATACACACCAGAATGTGAGCACAGACTGCATGTGCTGAATTCCTGCTCAAATCCACAGGTGTGAAGAATGTACATGTCCTCTCCCCCTCCTCCTGGCTTCTAGGACAAGCGATGCCCAAAGTGACTGTGTTGTCAACATTTCAATCTCCAGGCAGAAACCACTTTGTGCTCATTTTCTTAGAGAGGCTGATGTATGTCCTGCAGGATGGAGGTTTCCCCATCAGCTCCTCTGGTGGGTGGCCAGGCTCTGGAGGAGTGAGCAGAGGCTGCCGTGGAGAACGGGGAAGGCTTGGGTATTATTTCTATGGTCACAAACTCCACCTGCCTCTTTCTACTCATGTTCTGCCTCTCTGCTCTCAAAGCATGAAATCCGCTGCAGCTTGCGGGAGGTGCAGACAGTGAGCTTGGATAAACCCACTTACTGCATTCAGGACTATAGGGGAGTTGTTTGAAGTCAGCCTTTCAGTCCCAGTCTGCTGGGAAATGCCAGGGACAAGGAGGACCCCTGGGGAGAGATGCAAACTGCTCCTACCCAGAGAGAGAGGAGACAAAGGGACTCGGAGAGGGACGGGAGAAGGTTCAAGGAGACTTCTCAACTGCTTAAAAGCTGATCTCGGTCACACCGGGAAAGTCTCTAGGGGGCCTGGGACGTTTGCTTGTGAAATGGCCATAAGAGATTAAGGAATTACCACCTCATGGGTGGTAGGTTGGGTTTTTTTTCTATTTGCTGCTCAGATGCAGTAAGTGGATAGCAGAGGGCTGACACTTGGTTTGGCACAAAAGAACAGAGCACTGCTTAAACCCCTTTGGATACAGGTTCCATCTGTTATTTTGAAGTATTTATCTGACTGCTATGGACTGAGAAATACATTTTTTAAAATGTGTCTCTCTTTTGACCCGTAGCATCCCATGCCTTCCTGATCACGATGCTTTCCAGCCTAATTTGCTAATTACCTAATGGGCTCTGTGAGATGAGAGCTACAGCAGGATGCCTGCCTGAGTCCTGCTCCAGGAGGCTGGAGAGAGGTGGTGGAGGCTGCTGGATGATGTGGGACCAGGGGGTCTCAGGGAGCCTTGGTGTCTCCCTGATGGCTGCCAGTTCAGGTGGCTTCACCAAGTGGTACAGAAGGGGCTGCTTTTAGGTTTAGCTGGGAATGACACACATTATTCATCAGGCTCTCTGACTGCTTAGCACCTCCAAACTCCTCCTGGCTGTTTATATTTAAAAATAAATCCTAACCACGTCTGCTCAAAGTAAGGACTGACAGCCTGCAGCACCTTTATTAAAGCATGCTGAGCAGAGACTGAAGAGAACAGATAAGAGTTAACGGCTGTTTGTAAAACAGGCAGGAAAAACCCTTCTGATTTGTGAATCTTCTGATTCAAGACCAGGTTGGATGGGGCTTCGAGCAACCTGGTCTGGTGGGAGGTGTCCCTGCCCATGGCAGGGGGGGTGGAACTGGATGATCACCACTCTGTGATTCTATGATTCTGTAACCTTCACCAGCAACAACTTCCATGTCGGAGGAGCCGAGACGCTGAAAGGACAAGAGCCAAAGGCTCACACTTTCAATGTAGGATTTGAGAGGAGACCACCAGAGTAAGATCTCAGGGAATGACCAAGCAAGTACTTAGGCAGGAGGTCCATGAGGTAGGCAGGACTAAATTGGGGCATTGTATTGAAGGTCAGCGATGCAATTTTATAGGTAATACTAGGATTTACTGGGTGTCCATGGCAGAACCCAGAGTATGGGTGTATGTTGAGCAAACCCTGATGCTGGGGCTGTGGCACCCTCTGGGAAGAGCTGGGGCTCCAGAGACCATCTCGGGGGGGTCTCAGCCAAACCCCCCCCTGCAGGTCCCTGTGCTTTGGGGAGATGCAGACATACCACCTGGCACCAGTCCTCAGCATCCACTGCCATTTAAAAACAAGAGAAATTTATCTCCTGCTTTATAATGAATTCTTTCACTTGGCACAATGGACATCTTTGTCCTCTCTGATTTTAGTCCCTGAGCACAGAAGAGATGTTTATGTTCCCTGAAAGTCCTCTGGGAGTTTGCAACTTGCAGATATTCAAACCACAGTAATAATTAAATTATTTCAGGAGATCTTACTTGGGATACCAAAATGGTTTTTTTAGAAACTGTTGATCTAGTTTGTGAGGGGTTCCTCCCATCCCCAAGATTTTATGTAAAAGGATGTTAAAGCTTGTGGCAGAAAACTCTGGTTTTGTCAAATCTGAATAACTGCACTAGCCATAACAAAATGCATATCTCTGCCTCTATCCCAATGGGTTTCTCTCCTGTGTCAATTCTTTCTCTGATGAGATGATTTTTTGTCTATATATAAACAAATACATCTGCTCAGGGCCCCATCTTTCCTTTCACTGACATAACTGATAATATTATATTTGTCTTTCAAAGTCATGCAAATGGAATCCTCAGGCTCTAGGTATCAAATGCTGGCTAACCTGATTATTTTCTTTAAAACATAAATGAAATTATTACTATCCCCCCTCCATTTTCACACCCTTTATAAACTCCTGGCAGAAAAAGGAGAGATAGATAACAAGATACTTGAATCACTTTCTTACCCTGTAATTAACATATGAAAAAAGAACTTATTGAAAACAATAATTCCTCAGTCATTTGTCTTTATTTTAATTTTGCTTTGAAGCCAACATATTTTCTCTGAGATTTCATTAGCAGCCATTTTGTAAATGAGATTCTCACAAGTAAGGACCAAGTTTGAGTGCTCTATCGCATTAAAATTTAACATTTTTCTATGGCTTAATATAACTTCTTCTTAATGCAGAGAGACTTTTCTGCGATGTGCATAGTTTAAAGGGCTGGATCTAATTAGGAACGTAAGTGCCTAAAAGTGCTTCAGTACCTAACTCTGAGGCATCTGACTCCTCAAATGCAGTCCAAAATCTTAAGTTACCAAGTGCAGCAAGTACCCGTGCTTAAAGGCAGACTTAAGCATCTCACAAAGAGATCCAAAACAGCCAACAAGCCAAACGAGCAGCTCCTAAAGCAGTTTTAAAGCCTCCCACATGGGCTTCTTAGGCCAAAGGGAAGTACCTTGAATTAATTTTAAAATGTCTCCTGAAGATAGCTCAATTTCTTTAAAATAATTGAGTAGTGTTACTCTTTCCTCTTTAAAATGATCAGTCAATGGGAAAATAAAATATTAGAAACTTTCTTTGGAATAAAGACTGGAAATTAGGGTGGTATTTACCCCTGCCTGCCACTGCCAAGCTGAAGCACCATGAGCCTTCTGCATGTGTGCTGGGCAGCCCACGCTTTTCTGCCCTGCTGGGAGGAACTGTGAGCATTTCCAGCACCTCCTGGGAAGATAGGCCAGTTCCCTGGGAAGTGGTTTAGCCATTTGTCTCCTGTACAAAACATAGGCAGGACCTGCCCTTGATGCACCTGAAAGAGGTGGTTGTGACTTCTGCAGTTTGATAGGAATGTCCTGTGTTTGCCCACTCCAAGAGAGTGAAGTTGGGAGCCAGGATTTCCAAGCCTGGAGCAAAGCAGTGACTTGCTGTGGCTCAAATAATTGCAAAAATACAGCTTCTTGTGAGTCCTGGGGAAAAACTGAGACCACATGAGGCTCTTTTGGCCATCGGGGCCATCTCCAACCAGGTACCTCCATGTGTTGCTGAGGCTATACTGTCCTCAGCTTTGCTGAGGAGGACCAGTGTTGCCATCTTGCCTGAGGACAAGTTGCAGGATAAATATATATATAAATATATATATATATATATATATATATATATAACTGCTTCAGAATCCTTCCTGAGAAAGCTCACAGGGGGAGAAAAGCCTAACCAAAATCCCCTGTGGGGTGGAGCAAGCTTTTGGAGATATTTTCAGAGCATCAGTGCCACCCAGCAAACTTAGTCTTGCCCTGACTCTCCCATTCCTCTCCCTTGTGAGGTCCCTGTTGACACAAAGGCTTGGTGACACGCCTCCTGGAGAAAAGGAGGTGGAGGACAGACCTTCTGGCTCTCTCCAACTTTACAACAGGATGGTGTAGCCAGGGGGGATCAGTCTCTTCTCCCAAGGAACAGGCGATGGGACAAGAGGAAATGTCCTCAAGTTGCACCAGGGGAGGTTCAGATTGGAGATTAGGAACAATTTTAACACTGAAAGGGTTATTGCCCATTGGAATGGGCTGCCCAGGGAAGGGGTGGAGGCACCATCCCTGGAGGGATTTAAAAGCTGGGCAGACACAGTGCTTAGAGACAGGGTTTAGTGATGTTTCTTGTCAGTGTCAGGTTGATGGTTGGACTTGATGATTATAAAGGTCCCCTCCAACCTAGACAATTCTATGATTCTATGATTCTAAGGGCAGAAGCAGCACATCCCTGTGTGTGCTGTGAGAAACACAGCAGGATTCACCTCTTTCCAGGGCTGGTCTCTCCATAAGCTGTAGCTATCTCTGCTTGTTGCTTTGCTAAGCTTAAAAATGTAGTCACAGGAGCAATAAGTGTTCAAATCATATTGTTATGTGCTCATGGCTGATTAGCTGACTTGGGGTGTAAACGTGATCATCAATAAAAAACATAATGAAAGCTTGTTATTTTTAAACATAATTAAGTCAAAGGAAAAACAGTTCAGCATGACTGTAGAAATAGTAATTGGTTCATTACCTGTAATCATGTTAGCCTGCTCACATTATCAGAGGCTAATTGGAGAAAGGAGAGAAAAAGAGAATATATCACTGCATATGCAGGTGTGAGCTGTACATCTACATGTGTTTTACTGGATTACAAGTATTTTAGACAAAATAGTATAGAAGGAGTATGGTGTGGGCGTCCTGACCCAGGACTGGAATGTGGGAGAGTCCTTGGG
>BJBW01007412.1:0-96342 GCA_004320125.1 Scolopax mira | reverse complement strand
CATCGTACTCACGTGTTTTGCTGAGAATTCATCAACCTCCTGAAGCACCTTCTCCTGGCACTCTGGGTTGGTGGCTAGCAAGTACGTGGCAAAGGACAGTGTGCTAGTGGTGGTCTCGTAGCCAGCAATCAGGAACAGGAAAGCTTGGCCTGCTATCTCATCCTCCGTTAATGTCTTCTGAACCTTTTCAGATGGGGCTGTGCCAGCAAGAGGCGCCTTGTTCTGTCTGGAAGCAGCAGATGGACTGATCACATCAAAACACTCTGCTGCCAGGGAGTCAGCTGAGTCACGGGAGTCGAGCATCCACTGGAGAAAATCTCTGCGCCTCTGCAGAACACAGGATGAGAAGCAGCATGAAGAATGGGTCACAGAGCAATGTCTACCCATGGGGGATGGAAGGAGAGAGCTGTTTCCTATTTATACTGCCCACTTGGCTCCCACAGAATGGCCACCAGCCTTTTACAGAAAGAGGAGACATCTACAAATTAGCTGGAAATGCCATTACTAAGAGCTGGACACTGTTTTCTTCCCAGTGGGATGAGCCTGATCTGACCCCAGTACATAACAGATACATATTTTCGCAGAGGATTGCTAATGGTAAGCACCATACAGAACTTCTTCAGGGTTCTTCTTTCATCTTCAGGGTAAGTTCTTGGCACTTGCTGGAAGTAAGGGGATTGACATAGTCAATGCATGGTCCCATGTGCATCCGCCAAGTGAAGGTGGCACAACGTACTCTCAGAGGCCCCATCCTCAGTTGTTCATATGGTCCAAAGCATGAAAGTCACCATCTAGGTTTATGGTTGCATCTACAACAATTTCTGTACCAGCTTAACAAGACAAGACTAGAAACTGATCTCAGTAAACCAGTGCATCTTTTTTTGAGAAAGTACAGTTATGAACACTTGTATCAACATAGCATTTTATTATTATTATTTAAACACATTTGCAGAAACACATTACAACCATAAGCATTTCTCTACCATAAAACCTATTTGGGTGGCTTGTCTTTGCAAAATGGCCACTGAATGCTTCTAATGTTACAAAACCCTCTTTCTTTCACACTAGTTTCTATCAGAAAAACTCTAATAAACAGACCTATGGACAAAAGTGAGTTGACTCCAAACCAGTTTGGACAGCAAGCTTGATTAGGCTTTGAAATATAACCCAAAAGGTTTGAATTGACTTTTTGGAGTGGGCATAATAGAATTGTGCTGAACCCAAGCCATAAGGCTATGTGATTGATTTTCAATTCCTCAAATACCAACAGAATACATGATAACTCAAGGACTTAGAAGTGACTGCAGTGCCGGAACATGACAACTTGTGCAGTGAGATGGACAAAAGAAGGGACAAAGTCTTTCTTCAAAAGAAAAAAAAAATACTGCAAAGCTGCATTTATCTGTTAAAAATAAATCATTTTAATGATTTCTTGGATCTGATGATTGAGAGATAAAGTAGAAAAAGGAAAATCCAGAGAAAAGGATAGGCAAAGAAGATAAGAGTAAGGAAGGACTAATTAATTATAAATGTCAAAGGACTTAAACAGATTTTTTTTTCACACGACATGGGAAAAGAGAACAGTAAGACAACAAAACAGAAGAAATACTTATCCTGTGCTCAGCTCTGCTGCCAACAAACTGTTCTGACTGAGCTTTGGGCAGAAAGGAACAGTTATTTTGAAGTTTGAGTAATATGAGGGATTAGCACACTGCCCCTTTTGCAGTTCCTTCCCTCCTCCCCCACCAAATTCTTTCATTTTGCACGTGTACATTATGCACTTTGTACCCCCATGACCATAGTGTATCCTGCACCCTGGTGCACCCAAGAATCAATGCTCTAGATGGTAGCCAGCGTGGGTCATTGCACATTGAAGGACTCCACAAATTGGGCAGTCAAACTGCACCACCTCCAAGGCATGGGGTACCTGCTCTTTCCCCAAAGTGAAGGCACACAAAGCCACATTATACACATTGTGCTCTGCAAATGAGCTCCATCTCTCAAAATACTTCCTTGTGCCTAGACGTAGGCACAATTTCCATATTCAAACTTGCCATGCTTCCTCGGTTTCTCATTTCTAATATGGTAAGCCAAATGTTGCAACTGCCCTGCCACAGTTGTTCTCCTCCAGCTCGATATGCACCTCTGCTCTTTTACATTCCTCTAGACTGGAGGAAAGAAGACTTCATGCATACTTCAGCTGTGCACAGCTAAAAGACTGATTTAACTTTTCCAGGAAGGGTTTTATTCACATTCTGGGAGTCTATGTATTGCACAAATGAATGTCCAATCCTTTGGCATAGCCTATGCTTCAGGGATTTTCCTAGTACATATATTTAGGTTAGGACATTTTTTTTAATAAAAGAAAGCCCAATAGTCCAGTTGCAGTGCATTCACAATTAGTGTGTGGATAAACTAGTAATGAACTACACCTGTAGAGACAGTGCCTTTTAACCATAAAACTAGTCATCATAACCTAAACTACCTTTATAACATAAAAATGTATAATTACATTCATATTCAGTGGAATTGTAACACTGTAACATAATATAGTTCAAATGGTATAACATTTGTTATGGTTCTGCATTCATCCTTCTCTAGCTATGAATTTTCTTGTAAACAAAATCATTGCTCTCTTAGGGTTTGCAGTCCCCGGTCGTGAGCTGTTAACTGGGTTTGGTCTTATATTTAGACAATACACTCTCTGGAGACCCTATAAGAAGCTTCTCCGGCCTTATACAAAGCATCTGCCTATTGCTATGATAGTAAAGTAATAATCATAATAACTAGTGAATAAAATTTCATTCACAAGAATTTTTGCTGAAAGCAGACTTAATGAATGCTAGCAGAAGTGCATATTCCCAAGAATGTGCTCTGAAATGCCTCTGTGGCCATTTTGAGAAGCTCTTTTTATTACTCCCATAATATATTTGGTTAGGAATTTAAAAGCTTGTCTTGTTACAGAATCTGTTTATAAGGTCACCCTATTGAAAAACAACTATCTGTGCCATGTAATTTGTTCATAAGTGAGCAGAGGTTGCTAAAAGTAATGATTTCATAAACAATCTTTACAAAAACAACATTCATGTGTAAAAACTACTTGAATAATAGTAGGGGAAAATGCAGAAAATAAAAAAATGCTAGCTTTTTTCAAGATAATTCTACACAGTGGAAGGAGCTATATTTTAGCAAAGCTTCTCTTCCTTATGGTTCATTCTACTTCACTTTAGGCATTAGTACAGAATGCAACATAAAAAATCATCATCAACCCAAGCGAGAGAAAAGATTTCCAGGGTTATAACCAGTCATAATGAAACATATTTTTCTTCCGCACCATCAGGATGGAAAAAAATCACTCTGACTCAAAAACCTAACAATGGCAACAGAGGCAAACAATAGCATAAAACCAAATATAATTGGATTGTTAAGTGTTGGAAATGAGGAAAAGGTATCTCATGAAAATTCACGGGGCTTTTCTTCCCTTAGGTTGACAGCAGAAAAAAAAAAAAAATTTAAAAAATGGCAGGTTTTTTCAGTTTGACAACAGACCAGGTACTGACAATGTAACTGCACAAAGCCATTCTCTGGTCATCACATACAGCTGCTGGCTTCCTTTTTCCATCAGGGACATTTGTTTGATTTTCCTCACAAAAAGCAGAATCCCATAATGGCCTCTATCCTGTCCTCTGACACGTGCACAGTTATGTTACAGTGGCCTCAGAAACGAGTTCCCTCTTCAAAAGAGCGGTTTGCCAATGAGATGGACTCCTGTTTTGCCCCTGTACAACACAGAGCCTATCATTAAGTCAATGAAAATGGAATGGCAAGCTACTATTTGAAAAAATCTAATTTGAATGCAGTATGGGACAGGGTGCATGTCTCACTTGGTGGTGACACAGACATCCCCTTTGAAATATATAATAAGACAAGCCCCACTTTCAGCTTCCCCGAGACAGACACCTTGCAATATATTTCCTGACACCAGTGTTCTGGGCCGTATCATTTCTCTCATTAGTCTCCTTAAACATCACCTGGCCATGCAGAGAAATCCTTCTGCACAGCACCGTAACGAGCTATGTGCTCACACTGGCAGAACGGAGGTGTGCTGTACTGGGGAAGGCCAATCCGGCAGCATCTATCACCCCTCCTCAAATCACAGCCTTTAAGTTCTGCAACTGTCAGAAGAAGAGAGATGTACCGCTCACACGCGTGATGCACCATGACTCTTCTCACGGGAGGCAAGGATCTTGTGGGGGAGGGAGGGGGGACATCTCCAGCTCTTTCCATTCTAAAAGGGAAACGGTGTTTTCACATCTAAGATTGACAGACCGGCTGACCTTCTGGCAAATTCACCGCTGCTTCAAGGATCCAGGGGACCCTTGGGTGGTGCTTTCATGAAAGAGACCAAGTCATGCAACTTCTCTGCAAGGTGAAGTAAAAACTTATTTAAGGAAAACTACCAAATGGACATGAGTTGGAATTTTTGTTCTTAATGCTGGGATTTCAGTTGTGTTTTCTGCAAACTCAAATTTTGCTCCACTCTGATAGGTCAGTTCCCCAGTTCGAGTTCAAAAGAGCCCAGAACTACAAAAAGCAACTTAAAGATGAAGCAAGGAACCAAACTGGAAGACATAATTGGTTGGTATTCTGTAAAGCACTAGCTGCGTTGCAAAAGCCACACAAATGTGATGCTGCTAATATAATACCATTCACAATAAACTGTGCAGAATCTCCTAGCCTTTCTCAAATGCTCTGATGGCAGCTCAAAAAAGCAGAAGCTAAGCTTCAGAATCCTTATCTAACAGGTAGAAAGTTCACATCTCATATTAGATCAGTTTCCTACAAACTTGTACAAACACTGGTATATTAGTTTCTATCCAGGTCACTTTTTGTAAGTTTGATTTATCAACCATCTTTTTAGGTGAGACAAACACATTTCACCCTGAAGTTATCAGTAAAGCACTGCAGTAGCTGCCCAGATACTTTTGAGAAGAAGCATAGAACGCAGTGCAGTCCCACTGGAACTATCATTTTGCCAAACTGCTTTGAAAGGATCAAATTCAAGCTCTCCCTAACACTTGCAGGTTTCATTTGATTTCTCAGTGAAATCACAAAAAGAGACGGTCTCTCTGCCAATACATCCCGTCCCAAAACATTTCAGAGAGATTGTCCTTTCCTCTTGTGCTTGAACCCAGAAGCTGGAATTAACTGGGAGGCCAGAGCTGACAGCCCTCACATTTGTGTGTCTGAAGGCTGAGGGCATGGTGCTCTCATGGGTGATGCTCAGCTCTGGAAGGACCTGGAGTCTGCTGAACTGCAGGGTACCTCCGCTGTTCAAGAGTGGCTGGGAGGCTTTCAGTCTGGCAGAAAAACCTCTTTTGTTTGCATTTGTTAACATTGTAATGTTTTTATTGCAGATGGGCTAAATGTTTGATGGCAGGCACTTCTTAGAAAGCAATATAACTTGCATTAAAACCCCGAGTAAATTTGTAGCAAAAAAAATAACAAGTCACTGGGTGCCCACTTGGAAAGTGGCGCAGGCTTTTGCCAGCCTGGCCTGATCTTAACATTTGTGGTGAGACACCAGACTGAGAGGATTTTGTCTAACTTTGGGCTTCTGATATTTTCTTATATTATGAGCAATAAACTCCTGTGCAAGTTTCTGGCAGTAGTTCACAGCAATGAGGGAGCACTGTGGGTATTCAATGACACTGCACTTGATGTCAGAAGCCACAGCAATGCCTTTGCTTCTATTTGAACGAAAAAATGACTCTACAATAATGTTGCAAAATTGCTACATGAAATGCTGAGCAGGCCCAGAAAGGGCAGGTGCATCAGCAACTGGATGAAAGCACCTGAGTGTGGAAAGTATTAAACATGGTCACAAAACATATCTTCTATATGTGACCAATGTTCTTTTAAAAAATAAAAATAAAAACCCAAAAGTCAGCAAAAATTCAAGTATTACATGGATTTTATTGGCTGAGTTTGCCACTAAATCTGCAGAGTGGCTGATAAGAATTACTGGTTAAAGCGACCTGGAATGCTTATAGCTGTGCTCCCTTTTTTGCCTTTAAAACACAGTTATAACTGGTGCAGCTTCTCCATCTGTAAAATCGGTACAATATGCATCAAATCTTATAAAACTCCATGAGGAAAAGCTAATGAAGATCTCAGAAAACCCTTTAAGACCTAGGATGAAAGCAGATTTTCACAGAGTTTAAGGCACAAGCACCATCACAAGGGGGAAAGAAGCCTGGAAGGAATTCAGCAAGTTATCTACTCCATCTCCTCACCACGAGGCAGCATCAGCCAAACCAACACTGACAGTTGTTTGTCTAACCTGTTCTTAAAAACCCAGCCAAACTCCAGCTTCCCACAGCCTCCCCAGGCAGTCCACCCCTGCACCAAGCCATTTCCATCACTGGAGAAGTTTCCCCTCCTCCAGTGAGTCACTGCAGATATTACAGATCATTAGATTTCACCGAGCTACACCAGTAACGTCTGAGGCTCCACAACCTGAACTTGTACACGTGTCTCTCTCTATATATTACTTCAGTAGGTCTTTAACAAAGCATGCTAATAACAAAAAAATCATACTGCTGGAAAACATAGAACTATTTTCATGTGGTAGTGCCTCCACTCTATGAGGTAAAGGCAAAGAGTGCTCAGGTACTGCTGGTGTCTTCCTTAAAAATTCTGCGCTTTTCTGACCTTCAAAAGGCAAAGTTTAAATAAGAGCGTTAGTAATTTACAGGGGCACTGGCAAGCCTAATTCAACCTGTTAATAAAGCTGGGGGGAATTCTTAAAAGTAAGAGTTTGTTAGAGACCTATCTCTCTTCAGCTTAAACTGCTGCAAGTGGCAGTAGAAGGCTCACATCTTGAAAGATCAGAGAATCATAGGATGGTTAAAGTTGGAAAGGACCTTAAAGATCATCAAGTTCTGCCGTAGGCAGGGACACCTCCCACCAGACCAGGTTGCTCAAAGCCCCATCCAGCCTGACCTTGAACACTTCCAGGGACAGGGCATCCACAGCTTCTCTGGGCAACCTGTTCCAGTGCCTCAAAAGATGTCAGCCACCTAGAGATGCTCCCACATAGCCCAGGCATGAAAATAAATTTGAATTTCTGACCTTATTGTCAGTGAATAGAGAAAGAGAGAAAAGAACTGTTTCTATTTGAGACAAGCTTAACATAACTCTTTATGGCTTTTGTAGAAGGATGCTGTTTTCAGCGTGTGGACCTGTTGACTGTGAACTGCAAAGATCCTAGCCGGTGGTCTAATTTGGCTGAAGTGATTAGTCTGGTGAAGAGGTACCACAGTTATGGGGGAGAGAAAATACGGCTCACACCTATTTGACTGTTTCATTAATTATGTGAGCCCACACAGAAACCTATGGCTTGCCCAGGGAGCTGGAAACCCTTCCACTAATTCTTCAGTGTAAAACCAAGGGACTGCCTGCAGCCTGGTCCATTTACACCCCTCATGAAAATTTTCTCTCTCTCTGGGAAGACTCCATCCAATACCAGGCTAAGCAGAATGAGCCGTGTGTCTCAGAGAAGCACTAAATTTCCCCATGAAATTCAGTCTCATGGTAAACAAGTGTCATGCACTTTGTGGCAGCTGGTTGGCATCTCTGCCGTGTTGGGCTGGCTGCCTCAGCCCAGAGCACAGCACAACGGGTAACCACCACAGCTCCTTCCACCGCACGCACACAGGGGGAGGGCTCTAGGGGTCTCACCCAGATTTCCCAATCCCTGCATCGTGGTGAGCAAAAAACACTGGTAGCAAATAAAAGTGGACTGCAAGCTCCTTATTCTGTACGCGCAAAACATTTAGGACAACACCACTCCGATAACGACTCCTGGAATTATCAGAGTTCAAACAATAAGTACTGGATACATGCAGGAGGAAGAGAGGATGCAGGAAGGGAGTGTTTTAGGCCAAGTGTCTGGCACCCAGAAGCTTGACCCTTTGCGGACTCAAATTGCTGACTAAAGGCTACTGTTGCCTGCAGCCTTCTGTTCCTTTTCTATTTGCCACAGGTTATAATTATATTTGCTTAATTTTAATTCCTGATCAATAACCAGTACTGTTTTGAGCAGTTGCCTGAAATTCAAGATTCACAGGAATCTCATCATTGCGTCTTTATCCTTTGTTCTTCCTGTCCCATATGCTCTCTCTAACATGCTTGCAAAGCCCCACTACTCACTTTGAACAGCCATCAGGGACTGTTCAGGAACATTTTGGGGCCACCCTAGGTGTTTAGTGTTCACATCCTGTCCTCCTTCACCTCTCCCCATGCTTTATTCAAGATCCCCTCTTTCTGCACTGTGTTACGTACAGATTGCATACATTTTGAGGGAAGGAACACCTTGTTATTTGGTTTTGCGATGGCCTTAAGTAACTCTAGGTAGCTAAACAAATATATGTTTATTTTCTTAAAATAAACTAATTATGGCTCTAAGACTGATATAAATTGCATGTTTTGTTACCAAAACATGCATTTGTTCTCTATGATCTTTATTAACAATATGGAAAAAACGTTGTCTTTTTATTACTTCTTTGAGCACCTGCTCTTCACTGCTGGTGGGCAATCCTACTGCTGGCTCATCCATTCATGATCACCCTACATTAGGATTTACCCTGGATCTTCAGCTATATTAAACTGGCTTTTACCTACAGCACATAAATCACCTCTACATCTGACTCTCCACTTGTGTGCATGAAGGGGTACAGGTTCCTAACACAGTGGTTGAAGGCAGCATAAGGAAGGAAAATATTCTTTTCAGCTACGTGGTGACCAATAACAAATTGTGTTATCTTCTGCAGTTTCATGGGTGCTCAGTTCAGTTATGGGTTTTATCCAATAGATGGCTCCTCAGTAGCAGGAAGGATTCTCCCACTGCTCTCCTTTCCTTCACAGAGTTTCAGTACGACTTTCTAATATTTACACGCCATTATCTTGCAAATATAGGCATTTTGTGCACACTGACAAACACACAGAAGCAGCATGTGCGCATGAATGAAAGAACAAAAGAAAAATTAAATGCCATTTTATATATTTCATGCCACTTTGTCCTCTGCCAGTACAGGGATGCATGAAAAATGAGAGTCAGGCAGCCCTGTGGTCTGGAATGCTTCCTAAAGTCAAACTAAAAAGACAAAAAAACAACTTCAGAAACACATGAATATTAACAGCATGCCAGAATACCAGCTGTCTTTCTTCCCGAAAATATGAGGACATCTCCCACATCTTCCATATCCCTGACTGAGCAATACTTAAGCAACTTACAGGCATCATTACTCCTCTGTCAATGAAAGATTTTTCATCCCCCCCCCAAAAGAATCCTATCTGTAATTATTGATATAATGAACCAGGAGAGCTCTGTGTAATTGGCAGGGTGCAAGTTAACATCATTATGACTAATGCCATTTCTGAGATAGGGAAAGTAAATACACTTTTGTTGTTTTCCAGAAAAACATAATCAGAATAATAATAGCAAAATCCTAGACATTAATTACATTCAGACAAACCATGTTTATCCCATATACACACTTGTGACTTTTCTGAATCAGAGGAGCAATTCCCAGTCATTTCTGTCCTGAGATCTACCTTGTATCTCACTCAAATCTTGTCAAACACCTGGCAGTAACCCCACTTGGGAGACTGTGACCCCTTGGTCAGACCACACAATCAAGTGAAAAGTGAAAACAGAACACCCACAATAAATAATAAATCTCATAGAAGCCAGACCATGGCTATTTAAATCCCTGTGGTTTAACACTTCAATGAGGCACAACTATAAGCCCACCATATCTGCTTTTAGCATCTAAAATAATAACATTCCTAATAATAACCTTTATCCTTGAAATATTAAGCTGCTTTGAAAAGCAGGGGGAAAGGTACCAGTTTCCTACAAATAAACATATATATATATATATATAGCATCTTAACATTAGTAGAATTAGAGTCATAATAACTGTCAAGAAAAAAATAAATGATTTGTCCCTGTTCAAAGCTGAGCACAATCACTGTTTACATTTCAGTGCTCCAAAAGGACTTGCCTAATTCTGTACCTCAAATCAGCTTTTTCCAGCTAAAACTTGGAAAATTTAAACCAACTTGCACTTTGCTCATGCCAAAATAAGCTTGTCAGCATACTTGATTATGGGCTGTTAGACTATTTCTCCCTTTTACTCCTGAGCAGACAACCCAAACAGCCCTTCAGCCTTCAGGGTACTATGAGGAGAAATGGCACATGTAAAGGTAGTCCCATGCTCTGGTGACCCCTCAGCTGGCACGAGGGTCCTTCACATGCCCAAAGACCAGCTGGGACATTGCTCTTAAACTGTGCAAGGAGCAGATTTAACCTCTGGCCAGTTCCAATACTGGTGAAACACAAAAGCTGCATCTTTCCTCCCATCTCTGTCTCAGGGGATGCTGCAGCCAGTAGAACTTACCCAGACCCGAAGCCAAGCCTGCAGACTTTCACACACACCCCTTCCCCTTTTTAAGGGGCTAAGTTACAAACATGCTAAAAATTAGAGTTCATAACTGAAATACTGAGAACAGTTTTCACCGTGGAGCAGTTTAAACAGGCAGCAGTGATATTCATTAAGCTGTTAATAATGGATTGTGGCACAAAGCAATTTATCAAGCTTCCATTGTAATTAAAATCACTGAATATTTGGGCACTTGCAATGCACCTAGCTCTGCCTGCTTCTGAAGCTTTACATTTTAATGTGAATTATGGCTCCCTCTCCCCAGAGACCTACTAAAAAGCCCATTTTAATTGGTATGTTTTTAATTGAGATTACATTATTAAAAAGTGTACATTTCTGTTGAAGAGAGAAAGGAGGTGCTTGGCTCCCCTCTGGTCTCTATCTCTCTTCGATATAGCTTGCTTATCCCAGTGGGAGGGAAAAATGAAGGGTAGTTGCTGCAAAGAAAGCAGAGAAAGCCCTGCATGGTCACAGGATATGCAGGCTGCTATTGACTGCCACAGACGCAGGATTTCCAAGGTGGATTTTTGTGGAGGGAGAGGAGTCATGACAATTGTTCAAGGCTGTTCTTTAGCAAAATGCAGACGGAGGAACACCACACAGGGATTCCTGCCTCACAGCCAGCTGACATCAAGGGCACGTTTTAGAAAGCCTCTCTTCAAGGTTTCCAGTGACAATCTGTCATTTTTCATAATAAGTAACTCTAATGTTAAATTATCCTCAAAATCCAGATATGGTCATGAGCGGATGGGGTCTAGCGAAGGCCTCCAGTTCTGCTGGCTCCTACGGGCTGTGGGGGAAGAAGCAACCCCCAAGGTAGCCTGGGCACAGTGGCAACAAAAGAATTGCCCCAGCAAACAAAGTTGGTCACCTCCATGCATTCAGATGGTTAGACTGACTCGCCACCAAGCTCAAAAGATAAGCAACTTCATGCACTTGGCATCCAAATGCTGGACACATAAATAGTTCTCCTGTTGGCAAAACGTCGGTGTCTCTTATAAATAGGAGTATGGATCTGCTAAGATAAGTAGACACAAAACGAGAGAAATATCAAAAGAACGCAAAGTAGATACCAACAGTTGAGATAGATCAAGGGGAAAAACCTCCAGAGATCAAAACATGCCAACAGATGGAAAAGAGGGTTGATCTGGAGTGAAATAACATGGAATGGCTTTTTCATAACTGCTTCAGAAAAGGTCATACTGTATTGCTAAAAGGCAGCAGTGCATGGGGCTGAGAGGTCACTGTAGGCAAACAGAGACAGAGACTAACCGAGACAAACTCGAAGATCACCCACTAATACCAAGAGTGCTGCAAGGCCCCTCCTAGCTCGGGGAGTGACTCAGCGAGGAAGGATGGTAAACCAATAATAGATAAAAGGGAAAAAAAAAGGATGAAGTATGAAAGACATGACAAAACTGAAAACGATAAAACTGACAGAGAAAGGAAAAGCTCTGTTATTGCAATTAGGTCATTAAATCTGTGATTTTTTTTTCTAAATTAAGAATTTAGAAGTTACACACTAGTTGTATATGTCAGAAGAAAGTCTGTAGAGGGAAAGTACCCAAACATGCTATTGCTCTGAATGGCAAGGTAAAATAAATAAAAGTCCCAGTCAACTCCCTGTGGATTTAGATCAAGAGTAAGTGAAAAAAAAATAAGACTATGTAAATCTTATATTCCACCACCCTGTTATGCAGAAAATTAATCCCCAGATTATTTCATTTTATGGCAAGATTCCCTTTATTTGCTGATTTGAAAAGCCCACACCCTAGATGAAGACCAGATCACTGATTAAGCATGAAAAAGGAAGGGATTTCAGTGATCTAAAGCAGGATCTTCTGAGAAACTTGGGAGGGACAGACCACAAGGGTAATGTACAGAAGAGATGAGGAACTGTAAGAAAGAGAAGTTACAAAAGAAAGGGAATGAGCACAACTTCAGGATGACATTTTTTCCTTTCAGCCAAAGAGATAAATACTGAGACCATACCATGAAGGAAAAGCAAATGACAAGAAGTGGGAACAGACATGTTAGAGAAGATTTACTTTATGCTGGGAACATCAAAGGGAAACTGTGCTTCCAAGCCTACAGGAAAATGACCCTGAAAGACAGATGTAACACTGTTTAGGCTGGATACTTTGTACGGATGAGAATATGCAACAGAAAGGCCAGATTACTTACTGATATGGCATGTATCAACAGATATACGACAACATCAGATTCTAAAAAAAAAAAAAAAAGAAAAAGGCAGCTGGAGATGCTTTACTCCCTTCCCAGAAAACACTCACCTTTTTCTCAGCTCTGGACATAGAAAGGTGTCATTGGGTCTGTGTAACTTCTATGACCCAATACCCAGGAAAATTTCCCCAAAGACACACAGTGACCCAACAGGTTGCAACAGCCTCAATCCAATTATTTTCTCTGATCAGAGTATCAGGAGAGTTGCTAACTAACCAGGGGACAAACTTTATGTCTAAGGTCATGAAACAGCAGTACTGAGTACTAGGTATAAAAAGTATTAAAGCCTATGCCACATCCTCCTCAAACAGATGGCCTTTCAGAAAGATTTAATCAGACATTGAAATGCATGCTGCGAATACTCATTACTAGCACAGGATCAGGCTGGGACAAGTGGCCAGCACTGACGTGATGGCCTACAGGGAATTACCACAGGCATAAACAGGATTTTCAATGTTTGAAATCTCTCTGGACAACCAGCACAGGGTCCTCTGCCGTCATAAGGGAGGGTAAAGCAAAAAAGTCATGATAAGGTTGGCTGGGTCTAGTTTGCAGAGGAGAAGGAAGAGACCCCAGACTCTTATAAGGAAAAAAAAACCCTTCTTTGGCTTCCTCGTCCTTTTTTTTCTACCTGTTTCTAGTCAAGCGGCCACAAAGCTCAGTGCCACAGACCAGTGTTTGCTGGATCCCACTTTCAAATCACAATGATCTCTTGCTACTCTTATTTTTATGGACACATAAAACAGAGCTGTGACCAGTATCAAAACCAGGAAAAACAACCATATAAAAATAACCACAACAACCAGCACCGAGGAGGAGGGGTAAACAGAGCTGGACAAAAGAAAAACAAACAAACAAACAAAATAGAAAAAAAGAGTACTTTTGATCTCCCCCTTCAAGGATGGGGCAGTTTCTTTGGAAAAGACAGGTTTAGTTTTTAATTCTTTCTTCCTCCAGTTCTTCAGAGAAATTTTACTGCAAACATTATTTGAAAGAGTCCTTAAAAGATATCTTTTAGCCTGGATTTTTGATAAACAATATTACCTGACTTCACACTGATTTTACCATATAAACAAAATTTTAAAAAGTCACTAAAACCCTTGACATTACCAACAACTGAGCATGTGGGTTTATTTATTTTTACTCTGGATGAAAAAGCCTTTTTTCAACACTAAAAATCCCACCCTTCTCAATTAAAAGATGTTTCTCATATGCTGTAGATCAGCAAAGCCAAAAGTCCATCTTCATTTCCTGCACCAGCTGGTGAAAACAGGAGGAAAATACATGCAAATCTTATTGACAGAGGCTTTTAAGTCTTTCCTCCCTGTAGCACTGAAGGCATCCTGTTGGCCTAATGACTTTCTGTGGATTAATACTGCTATAGGGTGTGGCCTTCCAATGGTACTCTCTGTTCAGAGGTTCTCCCCTGTTCTGCCCAGAAAGGGTCAAAAATACCATTGGAAGGCTCTCTGAAGGAGCTCCACCTCACATCTCTTTAAAAGTGAGGTTAGCTTTTCCCAGTACTGTCTGCAAGATCATCCTTGGCAACTCTGGATGCCCAAAAACTTCCCTGTCTCAATCAGTATGAACACTCTCATCCTTTGAGTTCATTTCTCTCTTTTGGTACAAGTCTATGTTCTTGCAAACTGGAGCACGAGAGCGGTGACCAATATCAATGAGGTTGCTCAGGTGCACGATGGCAGTCTGGACCCCAGATCGTAGATGAGGTGGGATATGTGAAATGTGAGACAGAGACACCGCTCCTGTCACCCTCTAAAGAAAAAATGAAGAAATTAAGATACACAATAGTGGTTGAAAAGCGGGGAGAGATGGAGGTATTGGAGAAAGAGTCCCAGATGCCAAGATGATTTTGTTACGGTTGCTGCAGACTTTGCTGGAGCGGGGCAGAGAATATATAGACAATACCATCTGCCTGTTCCTTGTCTAGGATCCATAAGTACTCTGATCCATAAGTGAGGAGGCAGTAGAAATGGTGTGATAAGAGCAAAAGGTGAGTGATAGGAAGCAGACCTGGTACGTGCCTGCTGGCAGCAGGTAACCAAGCAGACATTTGCTGTCTTCTTGTGACTGCAGTGCCCGTAAAGCACCGGGCTCACAGGTGAGCTGAGCTGCGGAACTGGGACAGATGCAGCAGTAATGCAAAACTCTCCCTGCTTCTCCATCAACACGCCTCGGGGAGGTGAGAAAGTCACCGCTCTCGTTACTTATTCTGTCCTTGATCTCTTCTGAGCAGAGAGACTGCAGAACCGCATTTCATGATGAAAGCGCCTCAGCCAGACACTTCAGCCCAGGCCTGAAACCCAAAGATCACATTTCCGTAGGCCTGCAATTCGGCCTTGGAAAGATAACAACAGACTGATCAAGACATTTCAACCAGTGACCAAAACTAATAGGGATTTTGAGTTCATTTCCATTTGAAGTTTTGAGGCCTTGCTACATTTAAATGCCCACTTAAGAAATTCTGAGGAAGTTACAAAATGCATTACATCTTTAAATAAAAAAATAATAAATAAAAAAGTATTTTTGTTCACATGTGGGAAGGAACATAATTTTTAAAGCAAGCAGTAATGGCTTGATTTTTAAAAGAAGTGAATAACTAAAACACTTTTTAACATAATGCCACTCTTTTATCTTAGAATCACTGTATGCTGCCCAAGCACAGACACCAGATTTAATGTCTGAAAGATTTTTTAAACGTAGTCTGGCTTAAAACAGCAGAGATACAGTTTAAATATTTGTGTTCAAACCCCATATTTAGCATAAATTCCCTCTATATCTTTAAAATACTCATTTACCTTTCTGGAAAGCCCACTTCACATTTCCTCCTGCCAAAGGTAGTGGATAATGACACGATCAAACCTGTGAGAACAGCCCAGCGGAACAGAATTGCAGCATCCCTCCTACAGACTTGGAAAAACAAAAGGACCAGCCTGATCCTTTGTTTTACTGACTGATGAATCAATACAAATTGATTATTTAATATTGCCATACAGTGTGTATCCTTAAATGGACACCATCTTCTCTCGAATATAAACAAGCTTTGCTTGGTTTTCTACAAAGGCAGGAAAACTGCACACTATTAGAAGGTGTCTAATCCTCCCATCTGCTGTTTCCTTAGAAAAATATTTACTTTTTAACATCTGTACTGCATTTCCACAGTTCAAACACACACATAGCTCCTGGAATGTACACAGTATTTGGCAAATTTTTAACTAAGTTTTCTTAGTAATTGTATAGTTTTCCCTTGACAAAGACGGGATCAGACTTTTTCAGAAGGATTACCTCTGCTCAACTCATTTCAAGCAGCTCTTGAATAAAATAGTTCATTAGTTCATGAAAAGAAAAAACTCCAGGGAACTGCTGGGGAAGGAAGAGAAAAAAACAGAGAGCCACAGTAATTAGGTTTTCAGATTGTCCCTTATCCTTCAGAATGCAGGTACACACACACACGTGTCCCTCTTCCCCTTAGGTAAAGCATTTAGGGGAGCTCATTGCACATTTTTCCCTGGGAATCAGTGTTGCAGAGATTAAAGGCCATCGTTTCCCAAAAAGATATTAAAAGATACGACTTCCTTATAGTACTATTGCTCTTGCTACCCAGCAGCGAAAGGGCAGCTCTCCCTTCTTTGCAAGCATTTAAGCAGCTTAGTTTCAGACTTCCTTAAAATTCACTTTCCCAGCCTTTCCAGGGTTCCATGGCTGATGCCAGGAAAGCAAAGGATCTCCACAGACCAGAAATCACTGCCTGGGTGTGCAGGCAGCTGGAGAGCAGCAGAGCCAGTGACTGTACTTAAGAGGGTAAGTCAGGGAAAGGATTGGTAGGAATGAGGTTGAGAAGTAGGGAGAACTGGTGGGGGTTACAATTGTTCACTGGCAACTGCTGACCAGGGGAAAACCTCTTTTGATCTGGAGCTCTCACAGTAGAATATACAGAACATCCCAGGGTCATACCAATTCACAGGAGGGCAGAGCATCACCAGGACTGACAGCACCATACAGCTTCTTTGTGGCTTTACACTACCTGGCTCAGAGGCAGCAGGGCCTTCACACTCTTCTCGCATTGCTCCTTCTGTCTGCTCTGCACTTACACCAAAAGCTTTTGGGGAATCTGCAGGTCTCCAGCCAAACTGACCAAACTGCCAACTGAGATGCCAATCGATACAGCTCTGGTGACACTTCTCTGTGCTTTGTCACCCTCTCATTTCAAATCGGCTTGAGACCACCGAGAAATGTCATCATCAGAAACATCATCGGGTCACTACCTGGCTGGCATGAATCGGTGACCTTGAATTATTCATACACAGCAGACAGTAGGACTGGAAAAATCAGGAGACGTCAGAGGAATGTGTTGCAGCCTCTACGAACTCTCTAATTTTCCTTGTTAAAGGGTGCATATTTTGAAACCTGGCTTTTCCCACAGATCTACTGGGATTTTCCAAAATCAAAAATGTTTTGCAATATCCTTAAATTGTTACATTGCAATTGTTGTTGTTATTATGGATTACAAATTAAATTCTGGCCTTTCATCTGCTGAGGGGGCTTAGTTTCAACCCTTAGTTTAGTTGAGCACCATGAAAGATTCCTTCATCTATATAATCTACATATCATCATTTAAAACGGACTGGTAGGGTAAGAACTGAGCTATAACATGATAGAAAAACAGCTCTTACTTGAATAATGATTTGCATATCAGATTATTAAATGAAAATCTATCAAACTACCATTTATTGAAATAAACAGTCTATCTGCCCTGTTTCTGGGAACATTTTGCCTAAGGGAAAAATTTAAACCTGGGCAGATAATCAGGATAAGGTATTTGAACACTTAAATCCTGCTGGAGTCTTCAGAGTAGGTGTTAAGTGGTGCATTAAATTTGTGCTGTTTCTTCTGAGCAGGGTGAATTTGCTCTTTTGTAAATAGTGGGGAAATCATTTTACAATAATTTGAATCCATGAATAAATGTAATATATTAAAATTTCTAAAGTACGACCACTAAATGTTTTTGTATATAAGCCAAATGAGTGGAATATCCAGGACTGAAATTGCTTGACTGACCAAAGAAAGATAATATATAATTAAAATGACATCTGCAGCACTAACCGATGGGATGAGAGAAAGTGACATCACAGATCTCATATAAACTGCAAGCGTATTATTAGATCTAAACCTGGCTGTAAAATTACTATCTGCCCATGGGATTATCTTTAGGCATTCAGAGCCATTGTTTCATTTACTGATAGAACAGGGATGATAACAGGCTGACTTTATCACATTGTTTTTTTGGCCTTTCTTTATTCTTCGTTCACGTTAGCTGCAGATGAGAGGAAGACAAACTTCAGCTGAATCACTTTCGTGGAGCTTTTCATTGTTTTACAATTTGCTCCAAAGGCTTGGATTTTTTTTCCCTTTATTTTTTTACCACAACAGAAAGAAAAAAAAAAAGAAAGAAAAAAAAAAAGCATTTTTAATGGTGGTAAAATCAATGAGGAGTAAAAGATGCACACAATGTAACATCTAGGAATGTGGCCACCCAATGACTACCTCCTACCTCTTGGCCTAATGGAACACAAGGTGACCATAAGACTTTGATTATAGCTCCCATTATTAGCACAAAGAACCAATAGCTACTGGTAATGTCTTGACCTCATTAAAATTCAGTGCCAAAACTCTGACTGACTTCAGTGGGTACATTTTATCATTCAAGACCTAGGACAAGGGACATAATTCTCCTTCAATGAGAGGCTATCTGGGACACCTAATCTCTACAGATTACAGTTTTGCATTAAATTGGACACAGCTGCATTTTGATCTCTTTCACATACCATCTTTATGTTCCTGGCAAATTATTAAGTTGTCTATACTTGTAACAAGACTCGTGTGCCACCAACCTCAAATAGACAAAATTCTAACAGCACATAAAGAGACAGGTAGTGAAAAGGCAGGGGGAGCGCAGGGGGAGTGGAAGGGAAGCTCCAAACTTTCCAGTCACTTTTGAAAGCCACACTAATGATCCTGAACTGAAAAGGGGACTTAATGCACTCTCATATGCCAATTTTGCAAACTAGGCAAAAGTCCAGGAGAGGAGCATGCAGGACCACAGCCAGTCATGGACTTGTGCATACACTGCTAAGGCAAACATGGACCTTGTACTTTCCTCCACACTGCCCTGATACTGGGCATCTCCTGCCATGTGTTATCTCTTACAGCATCTCCCCACATCCCTTCCAATATAACCTTAAACCCCTGCTCCAACAACCACTGAAACCTGAAAACAGGCTGCATATGCAGAAAATGCCACCTGTTGCTACCCTCTTGCTTTTCTTTGTGTTTTCTCCTAACCATACCCACCTGCTGTGCTTTATCTCAGTTTGAGGGAGTGACCAGCTCCAGTATAGTGAAGGATCTAGCCCGTGATTGATGCCCTAGTACTACTGCCACGGGAAAACATTGCATTTTATTAAGGGTAGTTAATACATTAACTACTTTTAATCCACATTAGATTGTTTCATTATCCCTTTTATCCTTCACCGATACACAGAATAGACTTTTCATATAGACCCTTTCAGAATAAATCTTTCCTTCAAAACTATGCATACATACAGCCACACCAATATGCCATTAAAAGCTTACACTTGATTTGTGCTCTAGAAATGAGGTGTCTGCAAGCAGCCTAGATACACCGCCCTGTCAGAAAATATTCCTCCAGCACTCAGCCTGGGCCAAGAACCATGTTTATGAATCATGAATTGTTTGCAGACAGTCAGTGGTACTTACAACCTTTTGCATGTAAAGAAGGATGGAAACAAAGACCTAAAGGCAAGTGAGGGCAAAGACTCATAAAGATGGGCTAGAGGAAAAACAAGCAGCATGTGGTGATAAAGCACAACAAATACAGAAGTGAGACTTCAGTGCAGAAAAAGTCAAAGAAAAAGAGCAGAACATGCAACACAGCAAAGAGCATCAGTATCTTTGAAAGTAAATTTGATTTTTAAATGTGTCCTGGATAATGTATTTGTGAAATTTATGAAATTTGTTTTTTTCCTGAAAGGTGACAGCTGTGGGGTTAAGATGTGAGAAAAAGTTGGGAGGATCCAATCTCACCTGTGCTGTTACCCCATCAGAATTGCTTATCTCAAAGTGGTAAGAAACTTCTCTTATATTTCAACATTTACAGCTTCTTAATGTGTATGTTGTAGCATGTTTCATGTCAATTGCTATGCAAAACTTGTCACAGTTACCATTAAAATGGAATTATCATTGATATTTGTTTCTTGCTACACGTCCATAATTAAGTGGTTGACATATTTTTAGGGAAATTATGTGCAGTCTGCTGTAAAGAGTGGTCCAAAAGGACATGTAGACCTAAAGAACTTTTTTATCACAGATATTAAGCACATGCCTATGTTCCAAATGCTTCTTATATCAAAAATAGAAAGACTTTAATAAAAATTCTTGTGCTTTCAGATACTTCATAAAACAACAATTAAAACAAAACAAAAACTCCCAGAATTGCTGTATGTCCAGATGAGAAATATGTGGGTCACAAACGATTTGGCAGTAGGAACTGTCACAGGACTATATAAAACCTACCTTAGCTGCTAGGTGATGACTGGGCTGAAACACTTAGTGGACTCCCCTGTTTTCTGGTCATTAAGGAAAAGTAGCATAGACAAAATACCTGACTTTAAGATGAAAAAAGATTCTACAGGATGAAGTGTTCCTTCTTGATCTAGAAACTGGGTTAGAAAGTCATTCCTAGTGTAACATTTTCTCCAACCTTATTTGAACAGGAAAACTACCAGAAGCAGTCTTTCTTGTAATATGTTAACAATTCTGGATCATCACCAAACCTGGTTGATAGTACCTAAAGCTAAAAATGGATAAAGTCTTGTTCAAACAGACATTGAGTATCCTTTTTCAACTGAGACTTATGCCACTTCCAGTTGCTTTTTTCCCTCAAAACATTTGCTTATCTATGTATTTATCACAGAAATGGCCTCACCTCAGCTGCATCTTGCTGGGCTCTGAAGACAATTGCATTTTTTACAGTTCGGATAAAAAATCCATTCAGTTCCTTTTTTTTCTTGTTTGGCAAAATCCGGAGCAATGGAATCATTATGAATGGGAAAGAAACTGTAAAAGATTTTAAAGAATCAAACTGTAAAAGCATATAATATCCCCATCCTTTCATTAACATTATAAAATTTATCAAATGGGATGCATTACTTTTGTGAAATCAGGTTTTTCCTTTCTCTCTCCTCCTTCTTCTTCCACCCCCATATGCTGGTAAAAGATTTTCTTTTAGAAATTCCATTTTGGCTATTACTCCCCTGCCAGACAAATGCCCTCCAAGCTTGTTTCTACGATGCTTCAGGATTTCAGATCAGCTTCCTGATGCCACAGAGCCACCACAACAAAGGGGAGAATTATTTTCCCTGCCTGCATACATACAGAAGGTGGGGGATCTTGAAGTAGCCTAGCAGCTTACAGCACTGATCCATGAAATTATGTAGTAGTCATTCTCACTTACAGTTCTCCAATATTTAGGATATTGATTTGTTATTTTATTTTGTTTCTCTAAACAAGCCACAGACTCTGGAAGTGTGATGTTATCACAAGGGTAGTCTCCAGTCCATGGCCTTTATAGTCAGGAAATAGAAACCTGAGTTAAGTTTCATATCTTAATTAACGCCTTGTTAACTTATGAGCAATTTAAGACCATCAAATGATCTTTCCAAACAGGGAAAAACCTTGTTTTTCCAATGGGCAACACAGTGTGGAAATTCAGAGTACATAATGTACCAGCAGAAAGAGATCGACCAAGGAATCCAACCCCAAACCCTACAGAAACTTTCTTTAGTAAAGGCCATGGTCTTAGACATACAGGGCATCCATTTCTGTTTTTTCAGAAATCAGTCACAAATCACACTTTGCAATCAGGTTAAACATTAACCCCGGGACATTTTGGATACACAACTCCAGAAGGAAACTATTCATGTACTGCTAGTACAGGTGCAATCTGTAATGCCAGCAGGATCAGATGGGCACAGGAAACTTAGCCACTGTACCACCTGACATTTCTGTGAGCAGGTCTAGATAGCAAGATGGTAAAACCTCAGCAGCCTTGATTATACTGTGGCTTCCTCAGCTACAATTCTTGCTATCCTTGCATTAACAATGCCACCAATAGTGTGAAGCTTTAGCTTTCATGCCCTAGAACCAAGTGGCTTTATACCTCATTCTTGTATCCCCTATGTATTCACCTGAAAATTAATGCATTCCCTTAATCACAACCTGTGCTGGAATTTATCATCTTTATCCTTTCTAGACATCAACCAGGCTGCTGCTGCTATTCAAATAAAATAAAAAGTAAAATATAAAGTATAATATATGATCTGCTTATACTTCTTCACCTCTTTGGTTTAGTGGGTTATTAGCCTGTTGTTGTTTAAATGTGGGATTTCAACCTTTACCAAGCACGCTGAGTACACAAGACCTTTACCCTCAAGCTCTGAATGGCAGTTACTCTGTTTTAATGCAGAAGTTAAAAGTTTCTACTGTTAGATACCACAGAAACTACAGGTCCCAGAAACCTTCCACCCAGATCAGCCTGGAGCATTACCTTCCCAGAGTTCCATTTTCTGGAGGAAGTTGCATTAATGGTGACAAGTGCTATAAAGCATATGGTGGAAACCTCAAGGGTATAGTTGGCCTGTAGGTTGCATTCTGAACACCTCCCAAATAAAGTCTGTTATACATCTTCCTGCTTCAGCATGTTTTACAGTTTGAGAATGACTTCTGGAAAATTACCATAAAGAAGTAAACAAAAGTAGACTATACTCACGGATTAGAATGAGGAGGGGCTTAAACAAAGACATTTCAAAGAATGCTCTGCAATTCTTAACAAAGGGGTCATCAGGATTCTTCTGAGAATCTACCTCAGTACCAAAAGCTACGCTACCAACGACATCCAAGGTAAAGCAATTGTAACACCTGCATTGAGTTAAAGAATGATAAATCATTAGCTACAGATTACATATCCATTAATATTTTGCTTTTAAAAACATCAAATAACATTAATTTTTGCCTCTGATTTTCTTTTCGCTTTCAGATTTGAACTTTGCCAATACAAGATGTTCCCACAATCATGACAAATGGTGGTGCATAATAATGATCACCTTTTCTCCATCTACAAAGCAAACACATTTTAATATAGCTCAATAATTCCACTAAAATGTATAAAAATAAACAATTTAATTTATTATTACCTAGAAATCAAACACAAGTCAGAGATTCATAGCATTTTCTTAACATGCATCCTAGTAGGAGATCATTCCTTTCTCAGGAGGCCACATCTACTACCAGTCTAATCTACACTCTTAATGACAAGAAGTGCTTAAGTAAAATACCCCCTGTTAAGGATTTCCTCTGTCTTCTTTTGTAATGTAAAATCGTGGTCAAAACCAAGAGGAACCGACACTATGTGAAATCTGTATCTCTGCAGAGGAGCAGCAGATGCTTTGAGAAATACAAATGATCTGTTGACCATGATCTAGAAACTTTAGAACCTACCGCATCTCTCCTTGCATACCTGACCATCTACCCAGTTGTCCCACCATCTTTATTTCTAATAGGCATTAGCAGCTATATTTACTTTTGAGATAAATGGACTGAGAATGTAAAATACTCCAGAAATGTGATTCTTCTAATCTGTGGTCAAGTTTGCAATCGCTGTTCTTCTAGATTCCCTTACAAAAGACTAATATCAAATTATCTGGTGTTTTAACCTAAATGAGCATTCATTAAGAGAAGGATAGCATTCAGGCCCAGTACAACCTGTATATATATAGTGCTCTTTGGGCATTGCCATTCTTATGACACCAGAACAGATCTGGAAGATAACAGTATTGAAAAGCTAAGTAACTTCTTGCAGTGTTCCACTCTTATACACACACATACAAAAGCTTTATTGGAAGTTGAAAGGTTAAAAAAGGGAACACTGCAATAAAACAATAATTTCAGAAGCACTCAAACATCCACTTCTCCAAGGTACTAAATTTTGAGTTGTTGGTGAAACACAAAACAGCATAAGACAACTAAAGTACAAGTCATCAGGAGGCTGCAGTTAGGGTATTTACACCCCAAAAATAACTCCCAAGCAAAATCTGGGAAAGTACAGTGCAATCACATACAGAGAATCACATTTTTATATGCCAAAACTGCTGAAACGGTAGTATGATAAAACAACTGGAAGATCATGCTCTGAGATGGTCAACATCACTCATTTCTACTTTCAAGAGGTCTTTTCCAAAGTGCCTCTTGACAGGTGAAACCCTATCATGGATCAATAGCTAAAAGACCAGGCAAAGAAAAAGGACTAATGGAAAAAAGGGAGAAGCCTGGAAGGAATCAAAAGGTCAATTTTCATCAGAGCACTAGGCTAAGCGTAATGTATCTCAAGGTTTCATAGCATCTCTTCAGATGTTTAATAGAGATCTCTGCGCACACATATACACTTCTACATGTAATTGAAAATAGATGGTGAATTATTGCTAAATATCTATTTCTTTACATGAAACAAATTATTATTTGCACTGGTCCAGTCTGGGGGAAATCACAAAGAACTTCAGAAGGCCAACCTAGTAAATGAAGTGTATGCAAAATAGTGCCTATTAGAAAGAATGCATTTGAAGTACTCATATGCCATGCAGGATCCTAGAAGAAATGCATCTGCTGAGAGAAGGGCCTAGACAGTGTTGTGAACAGTTCACTGAAGACCTCTGATGAAAGAGAAACAAAAAAGATAATAGGATATTAAACGCATAACTAATGGGAAAAGCACAGTATGGAAAGTATTTGTGTCATTTTATAAATCAATTGGTGCATTCTCATCTGGAGTACCGATCCTGTCATTTCACAAGAGGCTATCGTGCCATTAGAGAGGGTTAGGAGGAATGTGGTAAGGATGATTAAGTGTTAAAAAAAACTCATATGAAAAAAAAAGCAAGAGGGTGATGGGCTAGAGGGATTTGATACTAGATCAATTCGTGTATTTATACATTATTGGCAGACTGTAGAGATCAGACTGGACAGGGACTGATGTAGCTTTCCTTTCTGCTTCCAGCTGTTAAAACTTCATTAAACAACAGCTAGAAATACATTAGATGCTTTTCCAAAATTACTTTTCAAGTATGCAATGGCTGCCCCTAGGAAGAAAAGGCATCTATCAGATACATCCTCTATTAAGCTATGATCTCCACTTATAAAAATGAAGAAGGAAAAAAAAAAATCTTCTTTTACACAGTAAGCACGTATTTAGAATAACTGCCACTATTGACTTTTTTGTTTTCTTTTGTTTAAATCTGCTACTAATTTCTGGCATATTGAACATACCTCTGGATATCAAAAGCTTTGCCAGAATCTGCATAGGCTTTCAAGTTGCACAGCAGGACGTCACAAGCCTGGTTTACTAGTGGTGTCATCTAGAAAGGAACACATTGTATTGTGAAAAACATTAAAATGTAAAAAAAAAAAATAATAAAATAAAAATCAATCATTCTAAAAAAGTTTTATCCAGTAGATGGGATGAAGCTCTCAGGATCCTCTGCAGGTGGGGTCAGGCACTTTTGCACAGGTAAGATGAAATGTTGGGACTGTCTGCTAAAAATAAACCTACACGTTACAGGGATGCCCTTCTCCAGCTCTGGGACTGTCACTTACCTGACCTTTTGTCCTTGCCCACCTGTGCAAGAGTGGTCAAACAAAGTCATCCCCCTCTCTTTTTAATCATTCCCTATTCCAGCTGATGATTTATCACAGTTCATATTTACAGTACATTACATTTAGGTTACATGTGCTCCAGGGCAGAAAGAATAATATTTTCCATACTCCCAAAGTCCTGTAAAGATATTAGGATCAGAGACTCAGCATTTCCATCCTGCTGTCCCTCAGTTTGAGGGATTTCACATTGTCCTGATTTGAGCACACAGGACTAACTTCTCTTTCGGTAATTTTACTTTTCAGTAAAGTATCTTCTAACGCTTGGGAAAACGGTACTTTTAGAAGACTCTAGTGTCTGATTTACAGCCAGCTATGCCATGTAGGTTTCAAGGCCTTGGTGTTTTCATGCTAGCCAGGTGTGGGGACAAGGAGGAGCAAGATCTGGGCACTTGACCCAAGCTGCCCAACAGGACTATTTCATACCATGATCACATTCAATATAAATTAGAAAGTTTGCCCTTTCTCCTATGATGGCTGTGATCCTGAGAACTTCTTGCACTGGTGCTGGACCCCTGAAGTCTTCTCTTCCTCCCAAAGCTGTAGCATTCACAGTGTCTGACATTTGCTGTCCACTGCTGGGAGTGCACAGCTTCCAGCTGATAGAATGGGCTAAGAACAATCCTTGTATATTTTATATATCAATATATATATCAATAGTGGTTCTTTAGTGTTATTAATGTTAATTATCTAGTCGTATTCTATTAAATCTGTTTATATTTCAGTACTCAGATTTCCTTGTTTTTTCCCAATTCCCTTTCCTGGGTAGGGAGGGGTCACTGGGTGATAGAATAATTGCCTAAATGACATTAAATTGTTGAGGGTTCCTCAAACCATAACAAACATGTACATTAGAAAAGCACCACGTATACCACTACATGTTGCTGCAGGCAAACTGCTGTTGATACCCGAGGAAAGGGATTTCTGGCGTGGTGGTGCCATTAAATGGACATTCATGTGATTTTTTTCCAGTCACTGCCACAGGATGGTCAGGCAGAGTATCCACAGCCTGGCTGTAGCTAACAGTGCAATAGTCTCCTCATTAGCACTTCATGGAAACCATGACATAAGCAACTCTCAAGACCCCATTGAAGTCTCTCTCTCTCTCTAATTTTTTACATATGAGAGGCATCAGGCACTTGCCTTGATTACACCTACTAGGGGGGCAGAGAATGGGTGTAGCAACAATCCAGCCATGACCCTAAAGGCATTATCTGCTATGGCTTTTTCTCCATATTGACTGCTGAGAGACCCTCATGGCCTACGATTTAACAGTCTTGTCTCAACAATTAATCCAAGCATCAGCAGACACCTCCACAGAAACCTGCCCTTCCTTCCTGAACAACCTCCTTCAGCGTACGTCATGTCATGAGAACAGACTTGTCCTACTCCTCTGCCATTCTTGTTACCAAAAAAGACTTACTGCAGCCTCTCAGCACACTCTGAGAGCTATACAGCCTGCCCAGCCAAGTCCATTTTGCTTGGCACTTCTGTCTCTGTGAAACTGGCATAACACTTTGTGCACAGGCACACTGCCATCCGAACACATGGGCAAGACTATATGCAGTCAAAAGGCCAACGTGGGAGCATCCAACATGTTTTCCAAAGGCAGAAGTCTCAGTCAAGAATGTGTCTAGCTGCTCTTGAGGTCCCATACCTACATGGGACGGAGCAGGTTGTCGCTGTGTCAGTTCAAAGCCAGATCGATTTGGGCTTCTCCATAGTCTCACAAGACAATTCTGAAACCAGATGAGTGTTCTGTAAAAGTAGCTGGTGTGTGTTTAAGAGGTGAACACCATGATATGTGGCAGTTTTCTTCCCTTTTGGCTTTCTAAAGAAGGTCCCCTGCAGCGAGCTTCTTCTCAAATGATTCAACAAAATGAACATTATTTCTGTTCAACAGATTGAACTGGGGTGAAATGCTTTATAAACTCTGAGCCCAGCCCCTCCAATGAACTGAACTAGTCAAGGAGAACAAAATGAAAATCCGTATTTTAACAGGTATGATGTTTCCTAAACAGATGGCGATCATTTCAGATTTTCCTTTTATTGCCTTATTTTCTCTTTTATTCTTCATCACACCACCAGACCTGCAACCACCCAGCTGGTTGCTATTGCTTTCCAACAGCTGGCGGAGATGGCAGGGGCACGTATGCTTGGCCAGGGCATCTCACAGCACCTCTGCACTTTCCACATTCCACCAGCCTTTCAAAATACCATTGCAATTCATTTCTAGCCACAAAATATTTTTATTAGTAAGTCTAACCAGGAAAATGGGGATGGGGGCACATGGATTTGATTTATTGTTACTGTGATAGGACAGAGTCATGCAATTATTTGCATATGAAAGCTACGGGGGATATCTACTTAACAATCCTGGGTTTGGGCTTTTATTCCCCTGAGGGACATAAATTAGTGCAAGATTGCTAACTAAAAAGACCACAGACTGAAACATTCTCAAGTCTCTTAACACTTTAAACACTTTGTTCAATTGTCAAGAAAAATAAAGTTGTGTTGGGGGAAGTGAACTATACCAAACTTTGAAAATTGGCACAGAAACAGACATGTTGATCTGCATCGCCTTGGGTACCACTAACTTCCTATACATTCTCATTTGCCAGTCAGAACATAAAAGCTCCATAACCTGCATGAGACTCGGTTCTTGGTGGGTAAACAAACCCCAGCTGCTCTGTGTTCAGATTGGCTGAGAGTAACAGGATGAAGAAAAATCTAAACAATATGGTCCCTGTAAATATTTGATCTGCCAGTTATCTAATAGCAAGAGTAGCCCAGAGTCCAAATTTCTTGCTTTCTGCCAAAGAAGAGCATTTGGGGTTAGGGTTTTCGTGATGCCAGGGGCTTTGCTGTATAAATCCTGCCAATATGCTATTTGGCTAGTTTCTGATTCTGCGTACGCACACTGCATGGGGATGTTTTCACCATTCAAAGGCATCAGAATCACGTTCCTCTAGTTAGATGTGGTCATCAGTATTCACTATTACTTGTTAGCACCCAAACTATAATATAGAAGGCTGAACCATATTTACTGTAGACAGACATACTGGAGACTTTACTGCTCACATACAGTACGCAGAGGCTGTGTTGGGCCCCTCATCCCACAAATGGGATAAGATATAAAGGAAGGAGAAGGAAAAAGGATACATCCCTACCATAAGAATTGCTTCTGTATCAGATTTCAAGTCCCTGAATTAAACCAAGAAAAGAGTGGAGTGTCTGGAAGGTGTTTGTGGGAGGATTTGTTTCCCTCGCCTCACAGTGGGGCCCTGCTATTCATGGGCACAACTTAACAAAGTGAACAACTCAACCAGACGCTGACTTGTGGCTCCAGGATATGCACGTTTCACATACCAGATTAGTGATCACGTTAGTGATTTGCTTTGTCTCAAGTAAGCACACTTGCTTTAGCAATTTCCAGAGACCCTTCCAAAATGCCTCTGATGAACGTGCACACGCAGAGTAAGAACAAATCAAGGAAACCTCAATGGTTGGTCTGTCAGATCTTGTGTCCTAGTGGGACCTGGAAGATCTACATGCCTGAGACTGACACTGGAGGACTCCCTGTGCTGTTCTGCCATGTTATTACAAGTTCTGCTTTGTGTCTCCTTTGTTTTAAAGAAAATGCCTCAACACAAACTCCACTTTGCAGGTTATTTAGGACAATGCTACATTATGCTGTGGTCTATTCTTTAATTTCTCCATTCTGTTTTATTTTAATGGTTGGTTAATGGAGGAGAGGATTACTGGCATACTGATAGGAGATGACAAGACTACTGCAGCACCATCAGAATAAATAAAAATCAATAGGTTTTCTGCTGGTGTTGGCTGCAAAAGAAAGCAAAGCTATTTATCAAGTCTGACAAGGGGTCCAGAATTGCAGGATCATCACAGGCACCACAGCAAAAAGAAGAGGAACAAAATAAGAAATACTAAATTGGGAATCAAGATTGGTACAGCAAGATCACTAACATATCACCTTGTTTCAATACATAATAACCGAGGAGAGCGTGACAGGAACATCAGGGAATGCACCTTTTCCTTAAGGGCCTCCAGGTATTTTATTTCACCAATTCTTCATGAATTACATCTTGGATCAACTTTCAGCTGTCAGTATTATTTCCATTTAACAGAAGAAAGAAGTTTCTGCGCAGAGAATTTAAGTAGTTTCTGCCAGGTCACCCACATGCAGTCAACGGCAGAGCTGGAAGTGAAACTTCTTGGGTCTCCTGTCTCCTATCTCTCATTTCTTCTTCTTAGTGTTCCCATAGTAATGGCACTATGAAGTCCATTCAGGAGTGTCACTGGAAAGAGCTTATAATAAGATCAGCTACTAACTCAATTGGCATCTCATGTTGCATGTTACCAAATCTTACCGCAGGATCAAGCTTACAAGTCCATCGATTCATGCTATGCTCACCACTATTGTATTTGTATTTAATGTTATCTGGAGCCAAACCCTCCTTCAGTGGAGTGAACTGCCTTACCAATCTTTACGTACTCATTGGAAAAAGAAAATTAAAAAGGGAGAACAGACAACGTATAGAAAATCATTAAAGCAACAGCGAAATAGTGCATGGCTTTAAAGAGAGGCAAAGGAGACAGAAAGAGAAAGCTGGAGAAGATGCTAGAAAATCTTGAAAGATGTTAGGGGAAAAACTATGCATATAAGCAGCAATGACTGCTCTGACTGCCCAACAACCCTGGAACATCTAGCTTTAGTTAACTGCTTGTCAAAAATTCTGGGATCAACTGGCTCTTGGAAACTTTTGCCAACGAAGGGGAAATTCCTCAAGTGTAGTGAACTTCTCAGTGACACTCCACAGCTTCTGTGGAGAGACAAGGGCAAAGTACGTCTCTGTTCCCAGCCACAACAGCTAGATGCCTCTGTTGGGCATCGGGTCAAACCTTTGCAACACACATTAGCTCTGTCTTGGGTTTTGTCCTCCAGTAGGCAGGTCAAAGAGTGTCTTTTTGTTATTGCTAGCGCCGAAGCTCTCCTTTAGTCTAGTAGTGGATTCTTGTGTTTCTGAAATGGAGATAACAGGACCCTATGCTCAACTCTCCATCCCCCTGTGCATCTTTTATCTGAAGTGATTTCTATGGGCAGCACAAGGAGTTGTTAACATTTATTGCTCTGTCACAGGCTAATAGCTCCCTGTTCTCTCAGAGCATCTGGACAGGCAGGTCAATGTTCGGACTGGGACTAAGGACTGTGGTGCTGGTGCTCAACGGGAACCACTCCCCAAAGCTATCTTGGGAGGTCTGCAGTCTCTCCAGCAGACTGGGGAGTTTGCATAGGGAAAAAAAGGCTATGCAGATATTCAGAGTAAACACAGAGGAAAACTTTGGTTTGGGATTTCTGCGGCAAAGAAATCAATATCTTCAGGGAAGAAATGAGGAATGTGTCCAGCAGTATTTACAAATATGTATAAAACAACATATCCAGGTTCCTATGCAATAAATCAGTACCAAAACCAGCTTACTTGTAACTCCTCTGAGGTAGAGAGGAAGAGTTTATTATAAACAGGATGTCTTCTACATAACTCTGATTACTCTGTAGTATGGCCAATACTCAAACATGGTATTTTTATTTCCATGGTGCTATAGATGTTCTGAGAGAGTACTAAATATGGGAGAGTTAAAAAGTGAGATAATAATTAATGAGCATTGATTTCCTTTGAGAAGTGTTGGTATGCCTTCTAAATTAAGCAACAGCAAGAGAAACACATGGGCAAGGACTTAAGTTGCATTAACTTCAAATCCCAGGACCGTTCATGTATTTGGATAGAAAATTAAATGCAAGACTGAGGAGTGCATCCATTCAAAAGTGGTTCTTAATCTCACATGGACTTACTGCAAGTGCCCCTCTCTCTGTAGGACAAATGGTTTTCTGGTGAAGGTATGGGAAAGAGGAACAAAGTTGGGCCTTTCAGAGACATTTCCCACTCTTCGTTTTCCCACTTTCTGTAGACTGGGAGGAGAAAGTGACTATTTCCAGGTCACCCATGAGCCCACACACAACCACACCCTTTCCATAGAGTTTGGAAGAGGCAGCACAGGGAAAGCCAATTATCAGGCTAAAAATAAAGACCTCAGTTTTTGCTTGTAAGACAGCTACCATACACTAGCCAGCTCTCCATTTTACTTCCTGCCATTACTCCTGCGTGGCAGCTCCACCACCAAGCAGTGCACAGTGAGCACCGTGACTTCTCCTACCTCAGTTTAATTGGTCAAACCCTGCAAACCCATCCATGCCTGCCCAGCCCCAAAGCATGATGCCCGGGGCCTCCACCTGCTCGCCCTCACCACTCTCCTCCGTCAAGTCTGCTTGTGCAAATTGAGTAGAGAGTGGCTTTATCTTTTGTTAGTCCACCAGCAAAGAGCAGATGACCTGCAGTAATGCAGATTAATTTCCGCTAGGAAAATGCAAAACTCTCCTCTCCCCACCATGCCATGAGCAACTAATCGTTTGCATATTTAAGCATCCTTAGCCTCGCTAAAATTTCGCGATGGAACCTGTGACAGAGCAAATGTCAGGGCTCATAACCAATGGCGTTGTCAGTCGTGATTAATCAGCATCTCCGCCAGGCTGGCGGCCAATTAGAATTTACCATAATAAGGAGGTGACAGCCGGCGTTGCTAAGCGACCGCTGTCTATAGAGCTGGGAGAGCCAGACACATTTAGATGTTACTGTGGATTTCGACAGCGGCATGTCAAAACAACACAAGCGTCTGCCCAGTGGAAAATTTTACAACCCAGGACTGGGCACCGGAGTGAGGCACGACTCCCTTTCAGAATAAAATACAGAAAGGAAGAGGTGGTTTTTGTTGTTGTTATTGGTTTTTCCCCTCCCATTCCCCCTTGAAAGATGACTTTAAGCAGTCAATCATTTATCTGTGTTTAATTAAGAGATATCGTGCCACTGGAATAGGACTTTGTTACCCAGTAATGGGTTCCCATGGCTAAGTAAATGGTGAGACATTCAGAGGAAATTAGCAGCAGGTCAGCATGGAGACATTTATTTTCAGTCAGAGGTATTTATCTGGCAATGACATTCTGTTCCAGTGACTTATTTTATTATATGAAAGGATTAAAGAATAAAAGGAGGAGGGGGGAAGGAGATGGAGAAATGAAAATAGACTGACAGCAGTTCCTGTGTTAACGTGAAAGCTGCTGACTCTGCAAATCAGGAAAAGCTATGTTCCAACTGGGAGCAATAACCTTTCCGGTACTTTAGCTCACTCCTAACAGGCCAGAGGAAGGAAGGTGTAAGGCTCCTTTTTGAGTTTGCTACACTTTTATGGATAAACTGTTTTATATAAAGACAGAGGATCATATTCTCACACAAGCCATTCTGATTTTCACCAATCTCTGACCTGGACCACACTATACGTGTACTCAACTGCACGTGCTCTTCAGGTCTAAATAACCTGGCACAAATTAGCAGTTTTTTACCTGTTCTTAATCTAGAGCTATATAAAGTAGGTGCTTGCATGAAAAAAAAACCCCAAAAACTATTATATCATCTAAATTAGGAATGCAGTATAGCCTATATCTTACCTCTTTCAGTTTGGTATCGCTGAAGGCTGGGGCCAGGAGGCTACGGACATACTTCCATCTGTCATCACGAAGACAAAGGATGCTGTCAAGCATTGGCTTGGAAATCAAGTTCGGCTTCTAAGACAAAAGAAAGCATTATTTAGTTTTCACACAAATGCAACTAGAGCTACTCAACACTCTGCAGCTTGGAAAGATTGGCCGTGAATGGTGTTGCGCTGCTGTCCCACCAGGAGAGAGGTTTGAATCAGTCCCAAACACCAAGCTAAACATAGATGAGGCTAGAGAAAATTTTCTCTTTTTCTGCATGCGTTTCCTCTTGGACTTGCAAAAAATCCCTGGGCCAGTCCAGTAGCTCCTTCCTCAGGCTGTTCTGGTTCTGTCATTCCTGGTGTTCTCCTGTGATTGCCAGTTCTCCTTTGCTGAACCCTGGCTTCTTTCCTCCTTTTCTAAGGTGACTAGCAAGAGGACCTGTCAACACTCCCTCTCCGTGTGACATGAGTGCCAACGCACCGCACGTGGGTGTTGGTGGGGGACACGATTTCTGGTGACAGCTGGTATGTCAGACTGTTACATGCATTTTAAAAGTCTTCAGAAAATATGTTGATTAGAAAGCAAGTCCCAGTCCTTACTCCATCTATAAGGAACACCCTCCCTAAGAAGTTGTGGCCTGGGACTCTTACAGCTTCAGCAGTTAGTCAAACGTAGTAGTTTAAAGCACTGCCCCATCAAGATCTGTACCAAGATGACTGTTAAAGTATTTGCTAAACTTTAATTTCCAACACCAACTTAAAAATCCCTATCCAGACAATAGTGATATTCATCAAGGAGTAAAAGGATAAAAATGATGAAAGAGGAAGCGTGTCAGAAAACAACGCAATTATGCCTGGAAGAAGCATCAGGCAATGTCCAGCCCCACGGCAGAATCTACTCCAACTTGTATTATTGCCACAGGCTGTTTCCTAATTGTTCTTGAAGGCCTCCAACAATGGAGATTGAAAAATCTCCCCATGCAAACTCTTCCAGTGCTGGACTACTCTTAGCAGGGTAGTGCCATCCCTCCTGCTGGAACTTTGGTCTTTAGTCCTTGGTGCTATCACAGACACAGAAAACAGGTTATTCTCTCCCTCTTTGCAGCACCTCATATATACAGAAGGCTATAATAACCACTAATCATATTACTGCCATCTACACCAAATAACACCAATTCACTCAATAAATATATATTGGTCATGTTATCTGGGATGGTTTGTCCAGTCTTGCTGCTGCCCCGCTGCATAGTGTTGTTGATTTACATCTTTATCAGTGGATAAAGTGGATAAAGAGTCCTTGTGACTTGACCTGGTACTCCAGCCAAGGAGCGTGTTTTTTCATGTGTTCTGCAGGCTATATTTCTCTCTATTCACCCCAAAATACTACATAATACATATGACAATGTCAACTCATGTTCTGGCTTCTGATTCTCTGCAACTCTCAGACTTTTTTCTGAATAATTACACCCTATGAATATATTCCCCAGCCTTTATCATTGAAGTTGGTTACTCCTAAGAGTCACGTATAGAACATGCCTTTGTTGAACTGTGACTATTCTTTTTATAATTACTTCCCCAACTGATCAAGAACACTTTGAATTGTAGCCCTTTCTTTCATAGTGTCTTTCATCCTTACCAGCTTAGTGCCTTCTATATAAATTGTTATCGCACTCAGTGCCATGATCTAACCCATTAACAAAAGTACAGAACAGCACAAAAGACACCTTGCAAAAAAGGTGCAAAAAAGACACCTTGGGGATCCTCCAAGCTCAAGCTTCTATTCTGACAATGGACTGTTCCCAGACACTTCCCAAGTCATCCTCAATCAGTATTTCAGGTATTGTACAGCAGTGTCCTCCAGACAAACCATCCCAAAATTGGTGGCTGGGATGGAAGGTGTAGACTTCTGTAGATACCAGGGTGCATAGAGATACTTATTTGTGCATATAAGATCTACTAGCACCAGGCTCCTGCCTACCAGCCCAGGCTAGCAGTGGCAGTAGAGTCTCCCATGTTATCAACTATCTACTTTACTGGGAAAGACTCAAACAAACCAAAGACACTTTGGCCTTCCCAGTGCCATCTGTTCATCCCTTTCACCCTCTAACATTTTTTTTCAGTCTTGCTTTCATTACTAATGTACATGAAAAACAAGTTCTTACCACCTGTTACACACCTGGATACTTTAAGCTTATTTTTTGCCTCAAGATTTCTGATTTTTTTTGTCCCTATATGCTGCTTTTTTATCTCTGTTCTTGGAAATCTGACCTACTTCCCACTCTGTAAAAAAACTTCTTTTCTTCAGGGGCCATGAAGAGCTGACAATTTAGCTACTCTGGTCTTCTACTGCACTTCCTTAACTTTCCTCCTTATTGGAAGAGTTTGCACTTAATATCTTCTCTTTAAGGAGCTGCCAGCTCTCCTTAACACCTTTTTCCTTTACACATGCCAGAATCTTGCTACACTGCATAAGCCTGTAAAATACAGAAGCCTATTTTATATTGCAAACAGGCTAATGGGATAGTTTTACATTCTCGGCAACACCACCCAGTGTAGTAAACTAATGTCACTGAGCTGACACTACAGACCAGTTTTGAGCAAAGATGAGCTGTTTTCAAATAGAAGAGTACATAGCACAATATTTAGCTGAAGGAAGAAACTGACTCAGGTACTTGCATCAGATGACTACTGTAAGATAAAATATGGGCACATTTTTAAGGTATACATAGACTGTCCTATTTTGTGCAGTAACAAGGAAGATTTGGGACAGACTATCAAAGCTGAAATTGTTTAGACCGTTTTCTCTGAGTATTCCCTTTAAATAAATGATCTGGTTTTTTTCTAACTTGTCTAACAAGGTATCTGTTCTGAGGATCAGAAGCACAGCTAGAGAGACCAGCACTCACTGCAGCGCTACTTCTTTTGTTACAGATACTCAAAGGCATAGTAGCATCAGAAGAAAGAGGCTCCGGACAACTGGAAAGGAGCATCATCCTTGGAGAAAGTACTCCATGCTAAAATCTGCCTCACAATTCTTATGTGCTGCTAAATCTTGACTCAGCTGGTCACCAAATAAGTATTCCTTATACCTTTAGTCTTCAGTTTCAAGCCCTGAGGCCCAGATTGCAGAGCTCCTGAGCACTCACTAATGCCACTGAAATAAACAGCAGGGAATGTGCCTTGATCACATGCATTAGTCCAAGAAATCAGGTCATTGAATGGAGACCCCAAATTAGAAAACACTCTTGGACCTGTGTTTCAACCACCAGCCTTTACTCCTGATTTATAAAGTGCAGATACCACATCACCTCCTCAGAAATGCTAATGAAACATTAACGTTTCTGAGGCACTCAGAAACTACAGTGAAAGAGCAGGATAACAATTTCCACAAGGAAATGACTGATTTTGTCTTCCAAACAAGGTTTTGTACAGGGAGGTGGGGGAAGGAAAAAATTATAGGGCAACACTTGCGAAAGTATTTTGCATCCACTCCTAAATTGAAGGCTGCCCAATCTGTGCACTCTATAAGACAAATCTCCTCTGGAAGACAAGGCTCCACTTAGATAATAACAGATGTGATATAAATCTGACTGCAGTTGCCTTGAAAGCAAAATCCCCTCCTAAAACCAAACATTCACCCTAAAAAATGCTGCTAATTGCATAAAGACTGTATATAGCACATTCCCAGAGCGGGGCCCAGTTACTGAACAAAAAGTCTGTTAACTATAATGCTATACACTAACCACAGCATTGCCTTTTTAGCACTCTACTTTATATCAGCAATGCTCCCCTGACATATTTTTGGTGTGTACAGTATAATATATAAATAAATGCCATAAGGAAGGAAAGACAATTTTGGTCATAAATTATTTTACTCTGTCTCTTTAAACCGAGTACACAAAAATGTGTTTGTGTTTATTGGAATAGCTTCAGCGTGACTGACAGGGTATAGCAGACTTCATTTATCAGGTTTTCCTTATCGTTTCTGCAAACACTTTCCTCCTAATTGTATAACCTATGTTACAGGTTCATATAGCAGGAATGAAAATGGATTTGGTATGAGAATGAGCCTGAAGTATCTTAGTGAAAGATGAAGTGTCACCTCTCTCCGAACGGACGAGGTACTAGCTGTATCTGAGAATTCTTGAGCCTATAAAAATCACTAAAAAAATTACCATGGGAGGCAGCTGTAATATTTTCAGGAGTGGGATTTTGGTGTTTAGGTGGGGAAGGAGGATGCTTTTAAGTCAAATGCAATCAGAGTCATATTCCATCTAGCATTATCTAAATGCTCAACAACTGCTCTGCTCTTCCTTCTCCTGTGCAATCAACCATTTCTGACCGCGGTTCGGTAATGCTGCATGAAAACTACTGGCAGCATGGTAATCTGCTGCAAGAGTTCCTACAATCCCAGACAGCAAAGAATATTGGAGGGATTTTCTTCCAAACAAATTCTTTAAAACACCAGTGCTTTTAAAACAGAAAAAAAAAAAAATGTTTGCAGACAGGCAGCATATTTGCAATTGATGCGAGAATTCCCTACCCATTAAGCTGTTCCTTAGGCTGACCCTTCAGACCCAGTTATTGGCTTGTTTGTCCCCGAGTCAATTTGGCTTGCTGTGTATTGCTAAATAATTCAGGGAAGTGACTCTTCTCTGGCTTTGAGGCCAAGTGGTACAGAACACCTCCGTCCCTGAGGTTAAATCTCTTTCCCGAAGAGAATGGCCATACCCAAACTGCGTACGGTCACGGTGTGTGTTCACCCTCTGAACTGTGCCCAGACCATGTCTTGGGGACAAATAATCAATACAGGACAAAACCATGCTAAGAAGCACGTCAATATGGACATCTGTAGGACCAGCTCACGCACTAATAACTGGTCCCTGATTTATTCTCAAGTATAACTGTAGCCTTGTGTGATTCATAAATCATTTGCTCCTTTTCTGAGGTTGTCACTGGCAGGCTAGACCGAACCTGCCAGAGGTTCTGTCAGGCAGCAATGACTGCCTGGAGCAGAAGCAAGGATAGCAGCACCACAGTGTTCCCTCAGAAACCTTCTTCCTTTTGCAGAAAAATGAGGGATGAATGTTTACAACCAGCAGAAGAAAGTTAATGCACGCACACACTCTTAAAATATCCTGAATAGACCTTTAAAAACCTACTAGTTCCAAAACCTATAATATAAACCATTTACCTCCATAGAATCAGCTGCTAATCTACTCCACGTGCTTTGACAACATAGCAAGAAATGAAACTCCATAAAACAGGATCTCAGAAACTTTGTTATCTTGAATTTAGACTTAATCATAACCTAGTGCTAACAAAACCAACCAAAAAAGATTTACTTCTGACTGAAACCCTGGTGAGATTCAAACAAATAACTAAGCTCTAGAACACCCAAAATCCCAAATTTTAACAGTAATTCCAACACTAATTCTGGCATTAGTCCTACCTAGCAAATGCCATTTGCCTTCATATAAAGCCTCTGCTTTTTTCTAGCCCTGCAGGCCTTGCAGGACCCAGCTGTAACTGAACCCCACGCCCATGCTCCCCTGAACTTTAGCCATAGTCTTAACCCTACAACCCATGCTACCAAAGGCCTTTTGCTCCTCTCACCTCCACCTCTTCTTCTGTACCTGTGGACATTGCAGTATACAGCTCTGAGTTCCCCCCACCCTCAACCTTTTTCCTCTATGGGGAAATTTTTGGAGTGTGCTCCCGATGCGGGACTCATCCTTTTCCCAGCCCTCAGGCACACCATGCAGTATTTGTGATAGCTCTAGGGGGAATAGATCTGGGCTTTCTCTACCTGGGTGAGCTCCAGAAGTCATGAGCAGGCAGCAGCATTGGCACATCAGTGGGTTAATTTGTTCATCATCTTATTTTCAAAGAGCATTGCTGTCCTTGACTATCTAAAGGTGCAATTGTGATTGGATATTGCCTATTAGGTACTGCTTAAGAAACTGTATTTTTTAATTTAATTTAATAAAATTAAATTTAATGAAAAACCAGAGAGAAATTTTGTGGCATGAAGATAAGACTATTATCTTTCCATAAGATTACTTGTTCAACCCTGCTTGTACCACCTGATTGACAGGTCATCACCACCAGTTCAGCCAGCAGGTGGAACCAGTACACCCATGAACCGCTCAGATGGTATTTTATCCAACCAGTGGCAGTGGCATGACACTTACAGATCAACATAACACTTCCTATTAAAAAAAGTAACAGAAAAAAACCCCTGAAATATCTCCCAGAATACATCTTACCAAGCCTGCAGTACATGCATCATGAAAGTGGGAAGGCAGAAGACACCTCCATATATAAGTTGTAAAAATTCCCTGTTGGTAAACTGATACAGTATATTCCCTCAAATTTGCTTGGTGTTTTGCAAGAGGAAGTCATGCTCCCACTCACCTGCATTCATGACATTCAAAGACACATTATGTAGTGGCTTCTGGTTGAAGCAGGAAAGCACTGTGTTGCATGTGATTATAAACAAAACAGAGTTGGTTTAGGTCATACACCCTGTAGTTTCTTTATTATTACCATCTAGCAGATTCTTGCTTACACAGATGTTCTAGTCACATCTCTTCAAAATGCGTATCACTCTTCTCTTTGCAAATTATCATCACATGGGAGCAAGGCTCAACTCCTTACCCGAAGGTCACAGCTTTCATGGAGGACAAAGGCCTGGCATAGCCCTCAGCACTGGGCCTGTCCAACACCTTTGTGCTGCCTTTGGGGGTCTCTCACCCATATAGCACCAGAGACAATCACTGCATGCAGGTGTTGTCTCTCCCAAAGCAGGCTCACACTTCATTTGCCTTTCCAAAACTCCATATCCAAATCCTCAGATGCTGCACACCCACACACGCTGCTGCTCCCAGGTGTCTGAAGTCAGTCCTTCCTTGACCATTAAAACCGTTTACACACATTTCCTCACAAACGCTTTCCCTAAAACCCTCCCATTAACCCTGTTGATAGTCTATTACACTTTTTTCCCCTCCGTAAAAGACTGTTTAAAACAGGTTTGATTTTTGTCTATGATTTAGGAGGTGTTCTTATGGCTGCAGAGGGAAAAAGAAAATCACCAAGCTCACTCTGAAAAGCTTATGTTGCCTGGCAATATCATAAAAGTGTCTAGTAAAAGTTTTTAGTTTAATTTGAAACCAACATGCTTGTGGAGAAGGGGAGAAAATATCCATGTATTATCTATTTCATTAAGGTTTTAAGTTCTCCTTGGTCATTTAGATATGTCAAAAATGTGTTACAAGGTAGAATTGGTTTCATTGATTACAGCAATTGTCTTCCATTCTACTGAATAGATCAGGCTATACAAAAAGGCATCTCCAAGCCCATTCCTTTGTTGTTGAGTCAGGATCTTCAGCAATTGACTAATAGCTACTGTTCATCATTACTCATTGGAAAAATGGCACAGCCAACACTAGCTTACAAGTAAATACTGGCTTTTTTTCCTTTATGGCAAGTAGCCTGGAAACATCTGTTCTTGTCTTTGCAAACATTCTCTTAAGTCATGGTTTTGTCAATAGAAACCAAAGCGAGTCATTGCAATGAGGTAAATATAACCATTCATAAATGCTAAAATAAACACATATGGCCTCCTGCAGTCTGACCCAGACTGATGCAAGTCATACATCATGCCATTTGTTTGTGTAAGCGAGATCAAAATTAAGTCCACGCCTTCATTGGATGCATATGGTTGGTCAGTTTGCATGTTTGGGATCAAAACAATCAAACCAAAGAAAAAAGTATTTACTGTTAATTAATTTGGAGTTTTGGTATTACAAACAAATTCAAATTGAACTAGAGAACCTGTGCTCTATATGCAGTTTCTGCTGGACTGAGAAGTGGGTTTTAAACACAATGTGTAAATCTACTTTCCAGCTGATGTAACTGGACTTTTTAATGTTGGATAAAGTCATAAGACTATTACAAGCCTCTCTGTTTAGGCACAATGTTCCTAGAGGAAAAGTTGAGGACCAGAAGGTTCCTTTTACAGATTGCAAGGAGAATTTGGAGAAAAACAGTCCACAATAATTTTTGCTACAGATTCCCATTATTTCAATCATTAGTGTACATAGGAATGACAGACAGTGTCCATAAAAACTTGGGCTCAATTTTTCCGTTATACAGGAATGTCGTATTCCATAATATTCTCATTCAGAGACATCTCTGCAACACCCTTGGAAATTCCAGAGAACACCAAGACAGTTAATAAGTACTACCCAGCCTTCCACTGCCCTGGGTACACAGTTAGATACCTCAGAAGAGGATTCACCAAAGCTGAGCACAGAACTGTCCAAGCCGCCATGATAGCAACGTCACTAGGCCTTGCCACTTCGCCATTTCCCTTCGCATGGACATCATAACACAATGTGTTCCAGAAGACAGGCAACTACAGATGCAATCAGGGATTACTCCTTTTCTTTCAACTGAAAAGTGAAGAAAGCCATGGTGGTAACTGCCTTTCATAGCAAACTGAACTCAATGGCAAAAAAAAAATATAATTCTTTCCTGCAGATAAAGATGAGAACAAAAGTAATGAAATAAGAATAATGAAGAAGGAAAGCTATAACAGCAGGAGTACAGGTTAGGGGAAGGTTCAGGGATGGATGCTCCTAAACCTTCCTGTCCTTTCCAGGGAATACTTAGGAGTGAACTGAGACAGAACATTACCCTTGTAAAAAGGGCTTCAGTCCCAGTTCCTCTCCAAGGTCTGTTTATACAACACTATCATGAGATAAAGACAGATGAGTAATATTTTGCAGTACTATCTGAAACCTTGGCCTCTGTGATCAGCAATATTTTGTAGTAGTATCTGAAACCTTGACCTCCCTGATCCATGTGACAGCCCTATCAGGCTGCAGAGATTCACTAATTTCTTTACCATGAATCCCAGGGACCGCATGGAATGTGGAGTCGCTTCAACACATAAGGCATATGTATGCAAGTACATATTCCCTAAGAATTGCCTATAGGTTGCTAGGTAGGGCACTTCCCAGAAAGTTGAGATGAGTACCTTGGAATGGCGTCCAGGAGAAAATCACGTGAAAGACTTTCTCTTGCACTCGCTCCTCTGTTCACTGGGGGGTGTACTGATGAGGCCCAGTTCCATCCCCTTCTCTCGTGAATCAAAGGAACATCTTTGCTGCTGCTATGTTTCCTTCAGAGCCTGAATCACCAGTTAGTTTCAAAAATACCTGTGAGGTCCCCCTCCTCTTGAAACATATTCATAGGTCTCCTAGACCAGACATGAGGTAGGTCTCAAAACTGCTAAGCATTTGGGCACCAAAGTGCTTCTGACCATGCTTAGAAAAAGAATTGCAGGTACCTGAGAAACCTCAGTGTTGAAAACACCAGCTCCAAAAGCCTCAAGGCACTTCCAAGCACTACATATGGCTGAGCAAGAGGTTTTACTTCGTATTTTCAATTAAACTCCTCAAATGGGGGTTAAATGCTTAGAAATTTCTGATTACTAGCAGAGGCAAGCCACGTGGAGGGGATGCTTAGTTTAAAAACATTACTTATATGCAAAACTTTTCTTCAGAGCAGAGTATATATATTTAAAAATGCCCCTTTTTCAAATATTTGATATTTTATCAACAATTTTGGTTTGACCTCTTTCACTCAGATTAGAAATAAAATTATAAACAGGCCAAACTAGTTTAATATCTCAAAGCACTGAGAAACACTCAGAGAGAAAACAAGTAAGTAGTAAACTATGACCAAAATCTGAGAGTCTTTTCAAAGGGTTTGTATCAGTCTTCCAAGTTCCCATGCAGCACCTAAAAATTGATGCCTAATATCCCATTTCCTGTGTGACAACATCCTGGTATACAAAATATATTTGAAACTCTCATTTATCTAATTTGAAACAGAGCATTTGGAATCAGTAGTTCAGATCAACGATAGACAATATGTGCAAAACAACTCAAGGAAGAAGCATTTCACCTTTTTTCCCCCTAATGCTAAAATGAAAATTTGAAAACAATGTCAAACAAAGTAAATAAAAGTTTCCTCCTGAAGACTCCATGTGTTTTTTTCAAAATTACAAATGGGTTCAAGATGCTATTTGAATCAAACTACTGGAAGAAAAGGGCTATTAAAAGTTAAAAATATGGATGCAACCTCCAGCTCAGTAAGTCAGACATGGAGAGTCAGATGTTAGGGGGCTATTCTATACAACATACCACCCTGCACTTGCCCTGTTCATCTGCTTTTTCTCTAAGCATCCGCTGCAAGTCAGAGGCAGAGCACTCCCTAGACAAATATATCTCTTTTTATGTTAGCTTTCCTTTGAAATGTTGTCCAGTAAGAAAACTCACGGTCAGTTATAATGGCAGCACGACAAGCTGTCAACAAATCACATTTGCAATATCTGCTTAACAGAAGAATTTGAATTCCCTGCCTGCTACTTCACAATTGTTTCTAATTACATTAAATGTATATTTACACATCAGGGAAAAAACCGAACTTCATGTATTAAGATTTCCACATCTATCTGTCAAAATACTAATGCATTTTCCTGATAGTAGTAGCTGTTTTCGTTTCTCATTTATTTGTCCCTCAAGAAGAGCTAGGCTATAAAACTTTGCAAGTAGTTGCATAGCACACTTTCAGGATTTTATCTTCCAAGATTTCATATTTGTGGTTATTTGTCTGGTTTCAATCAAGTAAAAAAAAATATCTTATTTATCAAAGCATGTCAAAACATGCTTATATGAAATAGCGTTTGTTCATTTGACTCTCACAAATTAATTTGAGCACATCAAGAATTAAGTGTTTGTCATAAGGTAATTTCAACAATAATAAAGTCCTATTGTGTACAGATAATATTACAGGACTTATCATGAGTTCCCCGGGGTTCTCAATTTCAGTGAAACAGCGTCACTTCCCAAACAACCTGTAACCAGAATGTTCTTCACATCACTCTTATTTGATTTCTTCCAGGAGAGCAGCTAAAACGCTCCTCTGAGTATCAGCAAGTACCTTGTTCAAAATAAATTAACAGTATTAGGTACTTTTTGCATTCTTAAACATATTAGGCTTGTAATAGCAAGCAGTGTGAATTATGAAGCGTGAAGCACACCTCCATATCTTATCATCTTAAGAGTTCTAGAGTGAGATAAAATTTAAAAACAACAAACAACCCCACAGAGTGGAGCCCACGAGCCCAAGCTCACCGATCCCTTTCTTGCAAAACAGGCCTCCTCCAGATGACACAGTTTGGAGGGCCTGTTTCACCACCCCGTTGCTTCAGTTTTACTGTGTTGTCACCGTGACCTGAGACAAGAGGGATGGGTTGAATCCTGAATTCTCCCCCCTTATGTTGCCCAAAAAAGGCAGCGCTAGAATTTCAGGTGTAGACAAGCTGGAAGCTCAGCAAATGCACACTGGGACAGAGCAGTATTTGGGGTTTAGATTCCCATTTAGCAAGTACCCAGGGAAGGAGCATGTGCCAGCCAGGAGGATGAAAGACCTGCAAGCTTTCTCTGGGTATTAACCTCACAACAGACACGGGGACATGGAAAGACAACAAGGAACTCGAGTGGAGGTTGCTGTGGTCCTGCCTGCTGGGACTTCCTATTTGAAGGAGAAAAGAAGACTCTGGAAGATCATAAGTTCAGTGAAATCACATTCAGGGGTGCAGCAGTGCCAGGCTGCACCCGTACTCAGCGCACACATGACACTCCATGCACCTCACATTTCTGCAAGCTATTGGCACCCACATTTCCAATCCCAACTTTACTGGTGGGTGGGAGAAGGGGAAGGGAAGAGGTTTTAGTTTCTAACCATTAGTGCTGCCCAGTGCAGCATGAGCTCCCACATCACATGAACTCATTTTGCTTCTGCACAGCTGCTTCCTCCACATCTGGAGCTGGTGCTGAATCCCTCTCCCATATACAAGAGCCTGATAAATACAAGTGGCCTTGAAATGGAAAAAATAACCCCCTGCAACATGTCTAAAACCCTGCTGAAACTTTTACTTAGAATATATCTTAATCCTGGGGCCAGCCTATGTTCTTACAGCCAAAACTGACTGTGCATTGCCAATATAATATAAAAGCTGACACGAGAGCTGAGGGAACAGCTGAAAGAAATGAGGAAATGAGAGCTGCCCCACTTGACCACTGAGGAGGGAAAAACCAAGGCTGTGCCATCCAGGAGCCAGGGCGTCCAGAGAACATCTAATCTGACATGGTCAAACATCAATTAGAGGGGGGGCGTTCCCTCTAAAAACTCAAATCAAACAGTAAACAAAATAAAACCAGAGCTGGTAAGAGAAACTTAAATAAAGCTGCATGGTTGAAAGAAACTGGAAATACTGAAAAATCAATTTGTTTTTTCAGGCTTTCTGGAAGAAAAAGTGGAGAAAAGTTCCAACAAAATATCTTGTTATATATGTTTTTGGAACAAAATAGCTTTACTTTGCAAATTGAAACAACTTTGACTTTATTTAGAAGCTGTAACTGAAACAAAATATTCTAACCAACTTCTTTTTTTTTATTTTGGCTTTTGACTCTTCAAAATCAGCCACAATATGAAACTTCTACACATTTTCTAAACAAATCTCAGAAAACATTAAGGGCCATGTAAAGTACACTTTTTTATTATTTATTTCTTGATGCTGGCAATTTAGCATGTTATCAATTCCTACTGAATCCATTATGATTGTATTAGGACAAAATTAAGAGAGCAAAATAAAGGTTTCAAAATCTTACACTCAAAATCTTAAAAAATCTTAAAAGCAGATTTTGTATCCTAAAGCATATACAAAAATGAGTCCAATTCTTTAGTTATGTTATATACTAACTATATACTATTTTTTTCCACATAGGATCTCTATTTGATTTTGCAAATGTAACATTTATAACAAAAACAATGTCCTGAAAGATTTTAATACTACACACCAAAACCCCAACTTTCATGGGAAGTGAATCAGTCACAAACTCAGGATTTTCAACCTTTAGACATAAAGTCACATGACAACTTGTGGAAGTTAGAGATCTGCAGAGCTCTGTCACCAGAGAGCGATACTAGCAAGTGAATTTCCTTGTTCTTTAATAATTTTTGTTGAGTCTGTGTTTACTGAGATTCTTCAGGGGCTTATAAACTTAAGCAGTTTGGTCAGATTTTTGAAGTGGTTTTTATATCCAGCCCCTACAGTAGAGGGAACAAAGCCAAAGTCAAAGAAAAAGACTCTGGGTTTATTTTTTCCCCACAATGGATAAATAACCCTATCTTTTCCCTAAGCTTCTTCTCAAAAATAGCAAGACTATTTTGACTGAAAAATTCTAAACAGAAAATATTAATCAAAACAGTTAAAGTTTTATAACCTAGTGAAAGGTAAACATTGTAATGGAAATATTGGGCAACTTTAATTATAGATATCACCATTGCTTCTGATACAGTACAGCTTCTTTGAAACTGATGAAATACCAGTATCATCCCGACAACATTAAAACATGACTGAAGGTCAGCGACTGGTTAAACTGGAATGTTTCTGAGCCATTGTTAAATTATTCAGAATTATTTTAGGAAAGCTGCATAAAAAGTGCAAGAGTGCAGTTTTAGCTTCATCTAAATGCGCATATTGAAAATGGAAAAGGAAATGGCGAAACTGTCCTTTGCAATTGCCTTGAAAAGGGAAAAGAAGAATATTTTGTGTATCTTCAACTTACAATTAATCTAGTAGAGAAGAACAGTGCAAGAGAGTTCATGTTTTTACTGTTTATTTCCCCAAACCCTTTTCTGCAAGAGCAAGCATGTAAGGAAAACAAAAAAAATGGGGCATTATTTCAGTAAAGAATGTAGTTATTTCAGTTTCTATTGCAGGAGTAAATAATTAACAATGATCAACAATCCTTCTCTTTTACTGTAGGTTCCGTATTTCTATCTGTTGCTGCAAATGTGTCTCTAAATGGAGCCTCCTCTGGCCATCACCCAGCCTTCAGAAACAGGTGAATCAGTGTGAAAATGAGCAGTGGCCAGGAGTGCTCAAAGCAGGGAGCACTTGTTACGCTGGAGAGCTGACAGCAAGCTGTGCAGTGTGAAGACTTGAATTCATACCCACCCCCTCCTCTTTCCTTTCACTTTTAAAGGTGGTGAATTTAACGCTGACAAAAAGTCAGCAGAACTGGAAAGTGCCTGCAACTTTCCTTGGTCATGGTCAAGAGTGTTGCATGGTCATGATACACTGCAGCCTGTTCCCTCCTGAAGGCTCCGGGCAGCCAACTATTTGCTATCAACTATTTACAACAAATGGTGCCAAGGTATGTGGCTGCTATTTAAACAAAGAAGAATTCTCACTAGAGACTAAAATAAGACCTGAAGACTCACTTTTCACTTCTCATCTGTAAGATTTATAGCTGCAGCACACTGTCAGTGGTAAGGAGCACATCGTCTCTAAACACCCTTTTCCATGGAGTTTTCACTCTTGCAGAATGAACATTACATCGTGTACAATCACAAGCAGAAAAACAGGACAGGAAACATTTTTTTTCTCAAGAAAAATTTACTGGAGTTAATTGCTAGGTGATTTTGTAAAGTTCAGAAGACAGCTTTCCAGGCTTTGGTCAAAGAACCACTACAGAAAGAGCTGCACCAATTTAAGATGCTACTACCCCATCAGCTGTTTACCACTCCCCGTCTATTGGAGATTAAAATCACTGAAATGGAGCTGGTGGAGAGCCTGTGTGAGCACTCATCATCTGCTTCAGTGACAAGTCAAGCTGCATAGTTTTGAAAAAGTGAGCATTGATACATAAACTAAGATGGATTAGCTTCTGAGCTGAACCAGATGAAGAATGCTCCCCTGATCCATTTTGTAGGCCTTGGGAACGGTAACTTCAGCTAAGACATGTTAACAAAAGGTTGTTAGCCTTGTATTAGATAAGAATATTATCATTATATATATATAAAAAAGAAGGAAAGGAAAAAACCTTTCATATGTTTAACTTGAAATATAAACATAAAGGCAGGTAAATGGATTAAGCTATCTAAATGAATGACTAAAGAAAGAATTATTCCCACTATTTTTGAGATGATAATACTGCTTTTAAAAGACTTAAAATGAAGAGCAGAGGCTTGCAAGAATTAGTATAATAATGCACATATGTATCACATTAATTCTCACTGAAGAAGAATGAACTTCACTTGCACACACACAAGTCTCGCAATATAACTCTGATCACATTCAAAACAAAGAGTTCATCCATGAAAAAAAGTCACCTGCTTGCATAATAGTTAATAAAAGAGAGTCCAAAGCCAGGGTAGGGTGGGAAGTGATCTGAGTCAATGGAACCAGTAGGAGAAATGATGCCCAGATGCAGCCTCTGGCACTGGAAGTCAGTACAGCACTAGTTGCTGGAGGCTGAGTGAATAAGCCAGAAGGAACATTATTGTCTCTGTCTGTCTTGCTGTTATGTTAGTCTTTTGACTTCTGCTGCTGGCCATGTTTGAAAGAGGACACTCAGCTGGGCTATGCAGATCTTAGACATGACACATGACAACTATTCAGAATATCATATATTGCTGTGTCACGTCTGCTCTAATGCTCAGTGCAGAACTTCTAGGCTTCTGGGTAAGGACATGTACATCAGGCCTCTGTGCTGTGAAATATGGCTTGCATGGACCTGAATGGGTTCCTCTGTCATCAGATTCTTCAAAACAACTTTTTAGTCATGACCAGGTAGTTACCTCCTGTTTAAAGACATGAAAACAAAGCATATCCCTGGGTCTGAACTATGATTGCTCAAGCATGTAAAAAGGCCAACTATAATGCTGTGATCTGAGCCTATGTGAATTCTGGAACAAGTGACAAACTAATTACTCTTCTCCTAACAAAAGCAGGCTGGGAAAGGCAGGAATCGAAGAACATGGTGCTCTGTGTCAAGAACAGGGAAAAGGGAGAAAACTGTAAACAAAACAACTAATCTGCAACTGACAACAGTTTCAGAAGTCAGAAACAAGGGAGTGTTGAAAACCCACGCTACTAGACTGAATAAGCTTCAGAAAAAATATCCTCACAGTACATGCCCAAAGAAGTAGGAAAAGTTGAACTTCCCTTTAAAGAACAGATCAACAGAAATCAAAGGTCAGCAGCAGCAAAGAGCAGCATGAACTGCATCTCCACATGTATCACACCTACTCATAACACAGTCAGCTAAGGACAAGATTAGATAAGGAAGCAATACTGTATTTAAACAGGAAAAAATCATTTACCACCCTTAAGATTTCACTTATTTTATCCAGCAATAAAACATGTTCTTTAAATAAGGAACAGAGCCCTGGGAATAGATAGTCTTTTCCTGTCTGTAAGTGTTTGTCTTCAGCATTGCAGCATAACAAAAAAAGTGCTGCAAAGCCAGTAAATAAATAGCCAATGTAAGTTTGATGAAAGATTGGCTCAGAAGACTGCTTTCGGCCTGAATAGAAAGATATGCTTTCATCCTGTTTTGACTATACTCATACGTTTACCTAACATAATTGGATGTAGTTAATATTGCAGGAGCCTTCAAGCAGCGCACATTTCCCTCATTAGTGGGTTTAAAGCCTTAATGATATCTCCTGCGCTGCAGAAAAGCCCAATGTAGGCTTTAAAAGTGATTGGCAAGTTTCAACAGGAGAAAAACTGGGGGAAAGGAAGGCAAAACCTAATAAAACTCTGATCTTGTTTTCTTCAGTCGTTTAGAAAAGGAAATTTTGCAGAATGATAGAACAAAGAAAAAAAAGCTGAGGATAAACAAGTCAGAAAAGATAATTTCAAAAGTTGATCTTGCAGTAACTCAAAGAAACATGAAAGAAACAGGGAGTGGGCAGAAAGAGGGAACACCCCTTCACATACTTGCAACACATTAAGATACATCCATACTTAGTCCTACACAAACTCATTCTGACATAAACAAGTGCATACACACAGAGTATTGTCAAATCAGCATCTTCCTACACCTGCAGCAAAACCACCTTTTTGTAGTTTCATTATGCAGCTTTTTTTTTCCTCTAAGTCTCAATAGAGTTGGCAGGGCAGCCTTGCATCTAAGAAAGAAAATGTCACAATATACCATTAACTAAGTACATGTAAAGGGTTTGGGGTTTTGTTGTTTGTTTGTTTTGTTTTTGCTATTGACTAATTTTGACCATTTTCCAGGAACAGAAATTTCACAGGCTGGTTTAGTTTTGAAAGAAGCGTAATTATGTACAGCTGTATTCAGTATTTCTTAACTGCCTTGAACAATCAGTGAAAGGGAGATTTGCACACATTATCAGCCACTATCATTAGGGCTGTAAAGTACGTAATCCATCTGGTGTTCTGGTGTCTACCTAGGAGCAGGTATTGAACCAATGATGGCTGCAGTATAATAGCATAAAGGAAGAGCATTAAAAACAAACAAAACAACCCAGCAGCCCTAGCAATTTCTCAATACCAGATTGTCCTTGCGTTTGTGTTCCCCTATGGCTTTGCAAACCACTTTTATACGTATAGGCGTGGAGAGTGGAGAATTAAAAATGTAAATTTCATCAACATGCAGTTTTGCAGTCTTCACAGGGGAAGAAGAAGCAGGATACCATGGTGATGGCAGCACTGCAGCCCATTAATAAACCAGAGAAAGAGTCAGGGATAGATTCAAATACTTAGACCTGTGCTAAAAAATAACTCGCTTCATAGTAAATCCTGTAAAAAATAAGATGACTGTGCATCTCAACATCAGCCATGGTCTCAACCTGCAGATTCATCATGTCTTGATGGGGGGGCAAGGGAAGAGAAAACTTGTTTTTAAGCCTTCTAGCCTCCTTACAGTCAAGTGCATTGCTTTTATATTGCCAAAGTTTATGGCCCATAGCATCTGAAAACAGACAACCCATGGCTGAAAAAAAGTGGAAAGTTTTAATTTTGTATTCCATCTGTGTGTAACCCATCTGTTTCCACCATCACTGCTAGCCCTTCATACAGGAGAGATACGCTGGTTTTATTTGCTGTCTTGTCTGGAAACATGACAACGATTAGTGTTTGCTTACGCAATTAGAGATTCATAAATCTCTAGCAAAGAAATTCACACGACCTACCTAGCAAACAATATATTAGATGGTTAAAACATCACCCTTACAAGAAGTGTGGCTTTCTCCAAGCCCAGCCACGTTTTGACCACCATTACTGGGGATATGCTGACACCTTGGCAGGAGAATTCCCTCCAGCCATGACAACACAGAAAACCTTCCTCCAAACAAAGAAAATCAAATGTCAGTTAGAGGTTCTCCTCTTTAACAGAGGGTCTTGCCAAGTCAGTCAACCAGACCATCCTCAAACTAATTGGACTTAACTGTGGTCAGTGTTTTTAGATTGATCGCCTGTAGGGCATTCTGTGGCACTCCAAATTATTGTTATCAGTATCTTCCTAAACGTTCAGAAGTCTTTAACAAATACTTAAATGTGTGAGAAGAGATTGTGTTCACTCTCTTTAACATGTGAGGGACACAAAAAGGCTCCCGTTTAAGGGAACATTCCCATTCTGGACAGAATACTAACATAGGTAAATGCACACTCAGGGCTCACTGAATTAAATGAGATATAAGAATGTGCATAGAAGTAAGTAAATGCTAACACCTTCATATGAATAGTAGTCATCAGAGGCACATGCCAGGTGTTCCAGATAGGTACAAATGAACTTTTTCACCTCACAGGACAGATTTCACTTGGTTTCGTGTTCTGAATTAGAATCCCAAATAAAAATGACCAACTTGAAAGAAAATGATCCGTAAAATTCATTCAATTAAATCTGTTAATATTAACTTCACTACTTCAGGGTTTTTTTAAATACTTCAAAATAGAAAGTTACTTAAAAGGAGAAAAATGAAAAATAGCTTTTCAATAAACCTTTTCCCTCTAAATTTCTGAAGTTTCTTTTAAGAAGAAAAAACCAACCCTTTCCACCAAAACTATTTGCATTAGCAGATAAACTAAATCCCAACCCTAGTTCTGAAGCACTAACATTCACTAATGACAATGTTAAGCTGTAAATTTCCAACATACTCTTTTACATTTGTTAAGGTGACAAAGCACTTCCTAAATGATTTGCCTTTGTGAACACAGGAATTCTGTAGCAAAGCCAAAACCTGAGCTCCTAAATCCCAGCCTGGAGCCCTAATCACAAAACCAGACTTCATCTCACTGGGATTCAGAGGATCAGGTGGTTCCCAGAACACCATCTACTAATATCTCAAGTCTTTCTTTAAGGCTAACTGAAGCCAAAGTCTGATTAATTTTACAGTCAATAGCAGTGATCATTTGACAACATTAGTTTTGTGCTATTAGCTTCAAGATATGGGGAACAAGGGACAATTTGTTGTGCATGCATAAAAAGTCTGAAAGACATACACAGTCTGAAAGAAATGACCCTCTCAATATTTATTATTTTAATTTTAAAGTGTCTATTGCAAGCATATGCACTGCTACTTTAAAACATTTAAACAAAACTGGATTTAATTGCTCAGAAAAATTAATCAGCAATCTCGGAAAGAAAAAAGAGGAAAGTAAAAATGAAATGCAGAATAAAAAGCTATTTTACCAGCTAAAGGGGGCAGGAAAATAGTTACATATACATCAGCCATGATAGAAAAGTATCCCAGTATGTCTAGAAAACAGCCATGGAGGCATACTGGAGAAAGAAAGCAGATATATCATTATGGATGTTGAGCCTTGGAGCTCCTGCTCTGGCACAGCCCAGTGAGAACCATCAGGTCAAATCAAGGGTAAGAGCCCTTGCTCAGCTCTCTGGCAGGAACTGGCACTGCAAAATCACTCGGGCATCTGGACTCACATGGCTGTACAACAGCACCCACAAACATGCAGTCAAACAAATTAATATTAAACAGCTAAGGGCTATACAGCCAAACACATTCTCTGCTAGCATAATTCCCCTTCTATAATGATGCTGTACCAGCCAAGATTTCAAACCAACTATGATCTAGCAGCTGTAGAAAAATGTTAGGCAAAAAAGTAAATCTTAATAAATTCACTGCTAGAACACCTTTTCACTTACCCTGGTACGGCACAGAATGATTTTTGGAAGCACTAAATATTCTTCGGCTCGATGAGACTGAGCCTTATTGTACACGTTGGCAGGATTGACACTTGCTTGAATTTGTCCCACAAAGGGAGCAAGGAAAGAACATCACAGCTATATATCACAAAAAACTGGGTGTTCAAGGCACAGCCTGCCATCAGGTGTGATGGCTTTGCTGTATCATGAACTGAAATGTCATCATGGAATGTACAAAGAAGCACATTTTGTGGAAGTTTCCATAATAAGATACGGCACAATTGATGTCCATGAGGTTCTAGTGAGGACTAGAGATTCAGCATCTTCTCAAATCACAGAGAGACCTCAAATCAACATGTACTTATCTCTATGCATCCATGAATACATATGAATATGTATACATGCAGGTGTAGCAACTAATCATGGGATATATTGGCTCCAGAAGCATTATGCTGGTCACCTTCCATGTCCTATGTGAACCCTAAAAGAAGCTGAAACAAGATGAAGGAATAGGGTAATGAAAAAAATATATCTAAAAAGAGGGAGGCAGTGAACAAATTTAAAGCACATTCCTTTGCTCTGCTGCCACAAAAAACAGATTGTTTTTAAAACAAAATATCACAATCAAATTATTAGCACACACTGGAACATTCACTTGTGTACTAAACCATCCCACTGAACAGTAATTTTAAAGGTTGGAAAAAAGATTTTAATATATATATTATTTCAACTTTCTTTTTTTCATTTATTTCAATCATTTTCCAAATACTGACTTGCCTGCCATCACATTGTGCATCACTAGTGCTCCAAACCACGCGCCCATGAGAAGGCGAGCCTGATGTAAACTCATCTGTTTACAAACTGACTTCATTGCAACACTTTGCAACAACAATTTGGAAATAAACTAAAACATTCACATGAAAGGATGATGAGGATGACGATGATGACATTGACAGGACTGTAAATAATCATAGGATGTGTAATCTGAAGAAAAGAAACATTTCTAAACCAAACGACCAAGAGTACAGGGTCAAGCATGTACATACTGTGCATCCCAGTCCTGCTCTGAAGACTCATGGCCTTTGGCCTGACCCAAACTTCATAGAATGACAAGATGGTTGAATTTGGAAGGGACCTCTGGAGGGCATCCTGTATCAAATTTGGGTAGACCTTCTGACGGAGTAATACACACAGACACTTTTCTTGCCAGGACTGTGCCCGCTAACAAGAGACCAGCAAGAACAGCCAACACAAGGGTATGGCAGCTGTCCTGGACTGCAGCTGATAAAGATGCAGAAAATAGGCTCCTTCCTGTTTGGTGGCTGTATTTTATTTGTTTAATGCCACAGACAGTCCTGAAGTTTTAAAGATTTAGAAAAATAAAGATGAGTCCAACGGCTTAATGTAACAGGCAAATTCTACGTGTGAAAAGAACAATCACGTCGCACACAGATGGACTAGGAGGCATGAACTAGGATGGACTAAAAGGGGAAGGAGAAGGACAGAGAAGCAAAAAGAAAAGTAGTTCTGGCAACTGTCTTTTGCTTCAAGAGGGATACAGGGAATTTGTACTGGCACGTTATATCAACTTCCATGGTGCTTTTTTGTTCTTACTTTTCCCATTACAGTATTATTTGTTGTTTATCCCTTGTTCCCCAGTGAAAAAGTGAACTTTTTTCACTGCAGCAGCAAAGCTCCTGATGAGAAAAGAGTGATGTTTTCTTACGGCTATTGGAATTGGCGTAGATTTTTGTATTTTAAAATGTCACCCTCCTCCAGCTGACTGGCATGCAGATTTAAGGATTTGGTCTGGATCAACTACTTGTTTCCACTTATAATAGTCGCATGGATCCTGGCAGAGCACTGACTCCAGCAGCCTGGCAGACCTTGACTAGCCTGTATTGATCCACATTTTTAGCAAATACTTTGGCCTACAACTTCTGAATCATTTAAATTACATACCAGGTAATATCTCTTTTCAGATTGCTCCACCTTAACATGTGTCTCCCACATTTTTAAAAGTACAGTTTAATGATTCTCAAGTACTAATTCAAAAACAAATTTTCAATGCAAAAATTAAAAACAATCTAAAAACAGATTATGTATCATTATCCTGTATGGCAGAACGCAACAAACATCACAGATCTATCTCACTCACAGCACAGTAAAGAAGCTAAAAATGCTCTTAGTGCTCTTAAAAGAAAACCTCTATTTAAGAGATAACTTACTGTAGTTCTGAGAAAAAGGTACCATTTACTGCAGCACAGCCCTGCCCAGAATGCTGGCTGAGGTTTCCATGGTTAACCTAAATTAAAATCAATTCCATATTTTTTGGCAGAAGGTCTATAAGCTAATTTTCATCTTTTCTTCTGCAACTGTAATTAAAAACATAGGGAAAATGCTTCATATGCCTCATTACAGTAGACATATTTGTTTTTAAATGGATATAATGCTCACCTTAATTAATTCAAAATTAAGTGAGAAAGTAGAATGTCATTATTGCCTTATTGTGATTATACAGTTAACAATAAATACACCTCACAGGGAATAACACCCCACATGCCAGACTTGGTTGCTTGTTCTAAAAGGAAGTGAACCTTAATGGAGATTTGACCCGCAGTCATCACGTATTTCTGTCCCAAGAATTACTAATCTGTAACTCAAGAAACAGCAGAAGACAACAAGAGAACCTAAAATGTTTTTTTTACAGCAATATTACAAAATATTCCAAGTAAAGATGGCAAATGTATAATATCAAATGGAATATCAAATATCAAATGGATGACATAAAATGGAGTTTGCTTTCTGTTCACATGCAAAATCTCCTTTGCCCATATGAGGGAGTGAGCAGATATGGTCAATGTGAATGAGCATACAAGTGGTCCAGGTGCCTCTAGACATGGAGCAGGACACAAGATACTTCCGAAAGAGTCCTCTCAGCAGAGGACCACCTTGATTCCATACAGGACTTCTGACTTCCCAGCAAGCAACCAGGAAGTGCACAATCCCAGATTAAGGTAATTCTTTTTACATGCCCTTAAAGGCATGACATCATGCTATGGACAGCTTCAGTAAAAACTGGGAGTTCACTGTCTGTCTTCTGTCTATCAAGTACATCACCCACTATTTGCAACTCTTCACAAGTTCTGTTTCCCATTGTCTCTTACTCTAATAAAGACCTATTTTAAGACTAATTGAAAGAATATCAAAATATACACAGAATATAAACTTTTTGTACCCACTAATACATTTAGCTTTTAGAATTAGACCTTCCCAGCCAGCAACTTAGTGACACTTTGTTAACATACAATTGCTACAACTGCTACAGAGCATGGGGAATAATCTGCCTTCCCAGCATTCTGGGTTAGATAATTCATGTTACATTTCACCTCTGGTGGATGAGGTTCAAATCTTGAAGTGCATTTGGGGAGGTGGGGAAGCAAAGAAAAGCACAGTTTTCTGAGAAAACAGGGTTTTCTCAAGACCTGTTCGAGTGTAGTGGTCTTGCCCACTTTGCCATCCTTCTCATCCTTAAAAACTGACACTAACTAAAAAAAAGGCTTTGGGTTGAAACAAGTGAATAGCCTGGTTTTGTGAACAGCACTGACTCCAAAGTCCATTCTATAATGACTCAGCTGTAGACACCTGGGGAAGGAACGGGTAAAGTAGGGGGATCTATTTTGAATTTTGAATTCTCCAGTGGCAAATAGAAACCCTCACTTAAAGTAGCGGAGCCTGCTTTGAGTAATTTTAAAATACTCAAACAGAAGCAACCCTTTAAAAAATCTTAAAACTACATTTATTCAGTCAATATGAAAAGAATTCTATTACTTGGAAGATGCTTTTCTCACTCTCACCTTTCAACCATTATTCACATACAAACAAAATCACATCTGAATAAATTCCACTGGCCTTCATGACATACCATCAAGTATTGTTTATTTTCATACAGAATCATTAGTGTACAGGATAACTGAACACTTCACTAAGAGAGCTGATTGTGAATTGAAGAGGAGAGGCAGTTTCCAGTGTGAAAATTCAGGAGGGAAAAAAGATCCCCAGGTCAGATGTGGAAGGATCCAGAAACAGAAGGCTATTTATCTTCACTAAGTGAAAAGCAATGGCTGGAACAGGGGGAACAAAGTGGAAAGTGAGAAATAACAACACTTGAATATCACAGCTGTGTGAGAAGACCATGGAACAAGCAGATAAAAGCATATAAGATGAAGCAAGTTCATTTGAATTAGACTCACAGGCATTAAGCAAACCAGAAATGGCAACAGTGCACAGGGGGAAATTGTTCATTTTGTTAAAGAGAGGGCTAGGAGTTAATTTTTCTCATCTGCCATTGACTTCCTGGTTAGTAGTAGAGATGTCACTCAGTCTGTCTCAGTTCCTCATCCATAAAGGAGGATGCTGTGCAGAAAAGCCACAAATGGTTCAGGGGACAGTCAAGTGATGAGGGCAAGATATGAACCTACGTAGACAGCTATACCTAACAGATTCCCTGACAAAGGAAAAAGAGGGAGGGAGGGAGAGAGAGAGAGAGAGAAAGAGAGGAGAAAGACTGGCTACGGTGACCTGACCCATCTGAATTTTAGAGAGGAACACAAGTGTTACAGAACATACAGATGGATGTATAATTACAAGAAAGAGATAAGCCTCTGACCACATAAGCCTGGAGAGAGAGAAAAACTTCACCAAACAAGAAGGGTGACAATGCACAGAGAGATACATCCAAATGACAAAGCTGACTAAAATTAAGAGCAGAATGAATATCTGAATACAACCCTCAAAGGGGGAGGTGTTATTTGGGCACTAACTACTGCTATGAATAGTGGGTATGGTCTATTCCTATCAAATCTACATGAGAAAAGCATAGGAAAGTTGCCTGGGGTTGTAAGAAGGGAAAGGGTAGGAAATTCCTTCCTTTAAATTATAGAAAAAATGGGGAGAAGACCGTTGCCACACACAATAACTTCAGCCTAAGATGCTTCCGTACTGGGATTCTTCAATTCTGATGTGAGTTATAGGCAGAATGGAGGACAACTGGTACAAGAGGTTATTAAATAAGATACAGGTAGTCACAAGATGAACCTCATGTACCAAAAGAAGCAAGCAAAGGAGACAAGCAGTCTGCAAACAGACTGTCTGGTTGCAGAGAGGATCAGAGGGGCAGAGGAGACAGACAGCTGATCAGAGATGAAATTTTCCCTGAGGACACAAACAACATCTTTTGAATAGATGTGAGTTTATTTGAGCAGGTTGGAGCATACAAAGGGGCCAGGAAAAAGCAGGGAATGGACAGCACTGAGGCAGCATGTGGTCACAGTGACAGTAATTCCTTGTAAAATGCTGAAGAACTGTTGGAAATCTTTACTGTTCCTCTGGCCGTTCCCCCCTCATTATCTGTTCTAACTAGTACTTGAAAGAGACCATTTTAATAGATGTGTGTATATAGATAAGTAAATTAAGTAACCAGCAGCACACGTGTAAATTCTTGCTAACCCCAAATTCATTCCTTGCCATTTATTATTTTCAGAATGCCAAGTTTACCAAAGCAGCACTCATTAGCTGCAGGAGGCATGTGCCTGTCCCAGGCAGCCTGCTCCTGCCTGAGAAAGTCTAAAAACACAAGGCAGACAATGGATGGGAGAAAGCAAATAACACTGTTCACGTGTTACAGACTGAGCACAAGGAAGAGAGCTACTAAGTGATTTTCCCAGGATTTCACAGGAGGTCAGTGGCAAAACTGGATATTGAAAGCCTCTCCCTTCATCATCCATCTGATGTCTCAGTCACAAGGGCATTGTATCTCTTTTAAAGACATTCTCTTTCATCCTCAGAGTGCGCTGGTAAGAGAGGTCTTTGACTGAAATGTAGATAGTGAGTTTATATAACTTCAAGTTTCATTGAACCATGTTGTACTTTTTTCCCCCTCTCTATTTCCAGCTCACTTGCAGTCCCTTTTGGTCTCAGCTCAAATTAACAGCACCAGCATCTCCGTCCAACCTTTCTATCTACTTACAGTTCTGTTGGTGAAATTACTGAAGTCTGTCACTAGGATTTGCTTGATCATCTCTGGTGTGGAGACCACAATAAACATCTGGCGACCAATATAGTACCTACAAAGAAAGAAAGTAGGGAGTCATTTCAGCAGGTAACATCCATCAAAGAACTGCCACCTTCCCTAAAATACCTCGGTTGGCTTGAAAACACAGAATATCACAGAAAATACATTCCCCTGGGTAAGTCAGTATCTTCTTCCATCCCTCTTTAACTTTTAAATGAAGATGCATAGACCTGGAATTTAAAGGAAACAGCTTAAAACCTCTACTGATTAATCAATACTCAGCCAACGTTTTAACATATAGGTCTACACACTCTATGTGCACTGTGAACTCTGTACAAAGTGATGTAAATATCACTAAAACAAACTATAGAGAAGCAAACTGTTAGTAAAGAACAACCCAAACAATCACAGAAGATCTCCAAAATCAATTATCCTGCAGTTAGCTTCATGAAATGTCTTTCCATGGCAAAGCCCTGTCTACAATGAGCCTTTCCAGAAGTCCATGGCTGCAGTAAAGGCACCGTTCCACCGCTCCTACTAGCACTGGAACCGAGTGCATCTCAGACCCCAGGCTCTTCACTATCACAAACACAACCATCTATCAGATACCATCCAAACCTTACATAATACCAATATGGGTATTTCAGTTTAATAAGATCTTTGGAGCCAGAGTCTGTCCTTGGGGGACTTCACACCATTGCAGATGCCGCAGCTGCACGGGAACCCACCCAGTCCCTAGGGGGGCAGAGTCTCCTTCTCCAGAAGTACTCCTCCCCCAGGCCCACGGGCACCCCATGCTTGGCCGCTCTGCAGGGAGAGGAAAGAGTGCCACCAGCAAGCAGAGGCTGCCTGCTGTCCCTACCTTTGCCAATTGCTGGACCAGAAAGACTACGCAGGCGGTGCTGCCATTGCTCTGCCAGGAAGAGAGGAAGAGGAAGAGGAAGCTGGAGGCAGCAGGCAGGCACTGGAGGGCCAGGCAGTTCAGAGCAGAACACAAGAGCAATACCACCAATGCTGCAATACCATGGTAATGCCTAATCATTTGGGTATGATACAGCTTAGTATCAATATATTGCTTATCACCTGTCTACACTGCAGCAACAGAACAGACAAGCAAACCCTGGGCTGAATTAAATTTAGTAACTGGAGGTTCCCATGGCAATGAAGCTGCAGCAGCACTGATTTCACCAGGGGCAAACAAGTCAGACAAATATCTTGATTCCAAAGCAGAGTTTCACAGTCCACCTTGACCCCCGTACCACCAAAACTCATAATAAACAAAAGGCAGAGAAGAACAAAACAATAATTTTTTTCAGGAAGGAAGAGATCTTATTTTCTTCTCTGGTAGGTTTCAGGAGGGAACTGTTATTTCCCAAATCCAACCCACAGGCTCCACTTGAACCTTAGGTACAGGTTGTAGGTTCTATTAAAATAAACCTTTTTCACCTCTCCCACTTTGCTAAACCACAGCAAAGTCGCTGTCTGTTAAAGGTCCAGCTTTTCTTCAGAATCCTAGTAGGTGCATAAGAGCTGAGGCCTCTCACTTTAAAGAGTGCTATGATCACTGTGCTTGACAAAAGAGGGTAATGCCCTACTTGCACCTTCTGCATTTACTTTGTACAATTTCTCTGGCATTAGAGAGGCAAAGCAAGCTCCCAAGGCAAAGACAAGCCACTCCAAACCTACCCAGGATGATCAGCCATGAGTCACATGTTGCTTTTCTCTTCCACTCTCCAAGTTTATCAAGTTATTTGTCCTATGTAATGGTTAGTGACTGATGTCCTCCAACACACAGCTTCTCATAAGGACCTGACACCAGATTCCAAATCTGAATCAGAAGCTGATTTTATCTACCCAGGCAGCTTAATCCTGACCACCAAGAGGCACCACATGATACATCATGCAAAGCACATGTGCGTGAGGTTATTTCTAACTTGGGAAGCTGCAGAGTTCCAGCTCCAGTCCACCAGAGTAACAGGACAGTACTCACAGTCAGAGCACTTATGTCACAGGGCACTTTGTGCTTGAAAGCATTCAGGACTGAAATTTGGGACAGGAGCATCTCCTACTCAAGCTGCTTTTATGAGAAAGTGACTCACAAGCCAAGCTTATGCAAACAAATCTATTCATCATCCTCCAACTCAGACCAGTCACCCGAACTCCCAGTTTTGCTTCCACAGCTAAGCTCGTTTTTATTTATTCTTCTCTAACTTTCTGTCTATAGGCACCTGTTTTTCCTTTCCTTATCTAGGAAGGGCAGAGAAGGAGAAAGAAGGGAAAAAAAATCTCCTAAAAATAAACTGAAAATACTGAAAACAAAACAAAACTCTCAACTTAAATTGTTTTTAAGCAAAGTTCTGCCTACTTTTAAGGAATGACTGCTATAAAGCATACACAGACTAACATCTTTTATTGTATCCTAGACAGTAAAAGTGTTCTCCCTGTCTTTTTTCCATTCCCCAACTTTCTGTATATAATCTTTCTAACCTTTTCTAGGACACAGGAAGAAGAGGGGGTGTGTGGACCTGCTTTGGAATTCAAAATCCACAGGCTCGGAGCACGATTTGTATGATCTTCCCCTGAAGTTAAAGAAAAAGGACAAGAAGAGCTAAGCATGGAACAAGACCACCTGAGCTGTTTCATTTAGCAAACACAGGTCCAGAACCTGCAATGACATAGAAATTTGCTGAACTAAGTTTTAACATATTTTAAATCCCTTGCAGGATCAAGAACTTGGTCACAAACCAAGAGGATATCTCCCAACTGGAATGATTTTTTTTTTTTTTTCACTTGTTCCAAAATGGCACATAAAAGATAAAATCCTCCTGAACAATAATCTATTCTTCCTAAGTAAATAACATATTCACCCCTGCCATGTAACTTCATTTTGATTCTGTATTACTACATCAGGATATCACCAGCCTCACATAGACTTAGATTTATTATTGAACAAAACCTGATATTCTTGTCAGATTTTAATAAATAAGAGTTTGAGAAAAACAAAAGCCTCCCGGCAAGTGCATTACAAATGGATTCATGAATAATTTAGGACAGCACTTTTTATTAACTTTCTCTAGGTTAATCTTTTCACAGGGCTAGTCCACACACAGAAGCCCTACCTTTAACAGCAGTGATACGGTGCCATTATACTGCTTGACCCAACCTTTTGTAACATTTTCACGTATGGCATTCAGGGTGTAACACACATTCTTTTGACCATCTAGCTCACTCCTGCACAGAAACAAGAATGAGTGAATGCAGTACCGTGTCTTCAGAGCAATACAACTCTGTTCACCTGGGAATCTGATGCAACGTTGCTATACCAGTAAAAATACATCTCATGACCCATGCATGAATGTAATTTTCCTGTGTAAATGAGGGCTCAGTTACTTAAGTTACACTGCCGGAGACAATTTTTACTAAACTTCTGTTTGAAACGCAGGAGAAAGGAGACCAGCAGCTCTAGCTCCATTGGAAGGTGAGTCTGGAAAGACCTGGTACCGGTATATCAACAGCATGAGGGCAGCTTTCTCCAGCAGATGAAAACGTGGATGATAAGCCATCAGCCCAGTGGGCTGCTGGTGCAGAAGCAGACAGCACTGTCCCCAAAATGGCCAAGCAAAAAGTTTTTGAGATATGTTCAATGGAGGGCATGGATCTACACCCAGGAACTGGGGAAAAGGCAGGCTGCCCTCCAGTGTCTTTACCACAGAACTTGTAGGTCAAAGGGGTGGTTATGTATATTGACCAAATGAAGTTAATCTGCATTTAGAGTGTTTTAATAATCGAAGTGGCTACAAAGACCTAACGCACTCACACTGCAGCAGTTTGGTTTGAAAGAGCAGACAAACACCACTCATAAGGCAAATAATGGAGACAAAGGCTTCTGACTCGTGTTCAGGTTTCGCCCAGAAAGCTGCAGTCCTCTTTGTAAATATTTGGTCATTTACTAAACACTTCTTTTCTTTCATTGGCAAGAATAAGCAGCAATCCAGCAATGATTTCTGTGGTTTTGCATGTGCCCCACCATTTCTTTCCACAGACATGGCCCAGTTGTATCAACCCACACCAAGTGCCTACCATGGCCATGGCCACAGAAGTTACTCCATAAAGTTAAGAGACATCTGAGAGATGAGCTGCCAAGTCCAACCATGAGCTGAGGTAAGAGCAGTGTGATAAGAGGCACACTGGACTATTCAGTCCCTCCTGCAACACCCAAGCACACCATCTCCCTTTCCAACAATTGCCAGGGATGCCCAGGAACACAGATTTCTCCTCTCAGGCGGTGTAGCGGATCAATCAAATGCTTTTAATTTGAAGGACTAATTTATAATTATCCTTTCGCTGCTCCCAGGATCGCTCTGGTCACACTGCACGGTCATCTGCTGCCAACAAAATCCCCCAGGTCCTGAGCCATGGACGCGGTCTCTGAGCAGCACTCACAGCAACGTTGCCTCGGTGGGCAGGACAAGATGGAGTGCACACACAGGACATCGTGGCAAAGGGCCATATGTTTTTTGTATAACACCTGTGCGGGAAACACCTGCAACCCTTTCACCTTGTTTATGGTGCTGCTGTCAATTCACAGAAGACTTTGATCTCCCTGTCTATTATCAGACCCACGTATCACAAACGCATCACATTAATCATAAAACACATATACGCTGTCAGGCAATAAGCAAGGCTTTGTTTTCGATGCTGCAGTCTGGTAAAGCACACAAAAATCATCTGGAAAGTTAAATGAAAATAGAAAATTTTATTACCTCTATCTTCCTCAGGGAAGAGCAAAGAATAAAGGGGAAAAAAAAAAAGAAAGGAAAAAAAAAAGGAAGAAAAAAAAACTAAAAAAAAAGGAGTGGTATGCAAAGGCACAGATATACAAACATACAAGGGAAAAGGCTAATTTTCTTAGGAGACACTTCCTTAAAAAATGTTCCTCGATCACTCTGCCTCTTTTGTTTAGTCACCCATTCACTGCAGGGAGACAAACACAAAAAACAAATAGTGCACTGCTTGTTTAAAACAGGACTCAAGCCTGGCGTTACTTGCTTAATTATTTCAGAGGTCATCAAATTGATTTGTCATGAGCACTGTCCCCTTCCAGCTCCTGCAGGCAATTCACTCTCTGTAGGACAAAGCGACTCGTAAGGAGCAGCTGAAAAGCCCAAACACAATCTTCTCAGAAAGGGTTACTTGGTCCGAGAGGAGAGGAAAGGAGGGGACAAAAAATTGTCAGGTACCACGAGTACCGTTATTATTTGTGTTATATTAGCAGCTAGAGGCTTCCAAGGTCCCTTGGCCCTAATTTGTCAGGAGTTACACATGTAAGTAGAAGGCTCATTCTGGGCCTGTGGAGTCTACAATTTAAAGAAACTGGAGTGATAAACAGTGGGGAAACAAACAACATCCTCCATTTTCCATCTGAGGGATTAGGACACAGGCAGGTATGGAGGAGACAGAAATTGCCAGCAAACACCTTCTTCCTTTTTTTTTTTTTTTTTTTTTCTTTTTTGTTTTTACTCCCTGTGGGAACAGAGCTCCTGAGCTGCTGTGTACGCCTGGAAATCCCAGGCCAGCTTTCATCAGGAAGGGAGAAGTCTGACGGAAAGTCAGCAGCTAACTCCTGGACTCCTGGCCACTTCTACGTCCCAGGCTGAGACTCTAACTGGCAGAGTGCCTTCCTAGACTATTTTTACAACACACAGCCAAGCTGAGTATCTCCAGATTAGAGAACTGAGAAATGCACGTTACTACTCAAGAAAAAAGGAAAAAAAAAAAGAACCAACCACAACACCCTAAAATCAGGTGAATTTATTGCATGTTGAAGCCCTGGTAGGATTGAGCAGTCTCAGGCATAGAGAAAAGTTTCAAAGCAGGGCCCTGCCAACTCACACACAGATGCCTCAGCCGGAGACTAATCCCGTCCATTGTGTAAATTCATGAAAAAGAAGACATGGCCACAGTGATTTCTATTTAAGAATAAATTGTTCCTATTCTATTTAAAAATAAATTTTTCGACGAACTACACTTCTTTTCATGCCGTGAAAGCTTTAAAATAAGCACAGAGAACTATTAATTTAATTCCTAACTGTATAAAAAATATCATGTAACAAGATGCCCAGATGCTCCTGCAGACTTTCTGTGCTGCTCTGTATTGCTGTGCATCCACCTCTTTGTCCACATCCCCGGGATTAAAAATGCTATCTTCTACATACCAAGAACCTCTGTGCTATCTCAAACTTGCACCTTGCTGAAAGACCTCTGCTTTCTGACATGCTTAAGGAAGTATCAAAAAAAAAAGGAAGAAAATTCCGGGATTATTTATACTCTCCCCACCAGTAAAAGCACGGCTATTTTTAAAGGAGCTCCTCCTTTGTCAGGTGCAGTAAGAGACTCGTGGTATGAAAGTAATATATTTAGGGTTGACAATAAGGAGAAGGAGAGCTGGTTGGGGCCAGTACGGAGCCGGTAGAGTCTTTCAAGTACCTTACACCAGGGTGCAAATGAGATGTATTTCTGGGCATCTCTAAACCCAGCTGGGGTGTAGGAACTTGAGGGTGTCACACACATTTACTAATCCCTTCCCCCTTCCGCAGGAGATGCAGACTCTGCATGGCTGTGTTAATTCATTCATGAAATGAAGTAGATGACATTTACCCATGTATAAGGAATGACAGGGATTAAATTAAGCTCACAAAGTGCCATGAAAAGGGAAAAAAAAAAAAAAAACCACGACCAACAAAAAATCCACCAGCCCCTATAAATTATACAAGCATATTTGGCAGTCCATGTCCATTTGGTTTTCTGAGGAAATCTGAGTCCAGATGTAACTGCAAGCACAAAAAATCAATCTCATATTTAGTGGTTAAGAAGAGAAGAAGGAAAGAGATGGAGAGGGATAACAGAACTATTTTCTTTTCTTGCTCCAGGTGGAAGATAGCTGAGTGCTGGAGCAGCATGGAGCTGTGGGGTCCTGGGCTGTGGTCTTCACAGCTGGGGAGCTGCCGTTTCCCAGGGCTGGTGGGGGCTATTTTTATCCTGGCAACTGGGCTAGGATGATTGCCACCACCACCGCTCCGTGTGCTTGCATCATACTGCTAGCACTGATTAGCTAACATCAGTATTCCACTTCATTAATGCGAAATGAAAGCTGTAAATAGGGTACTGCTTTTATAGGATGCTACTGGAAACAAGAAGTACTGGGATATTAATAAGAAACCAGTTGCTCGTCCCGCCTGGGTGCTATTTGTTCCTGGGTGACGCTGAAAGCGCTTAGAGCTCTTCAGCTTGGCAAGAGTGCCAGAAGGTGGTTTCTAAATCTTTTCCCATGGTGTTTCCCTCTAAGCTTGGGACTGCATTAGTCTGTGTTTTGTTACCCGTGTTTAGACTGTGACATTTCCAGCAAAGCTTGTTTTGTTTGGGCTCATTAAAGCAGGGTATGCCTGACTGACCTCATGTGATGGGGCAGCAGACGTTTCCTGTGGGTTTCAGCATATTTCTGTGCCCGGCCTTTCTGCGGGTTTGAGAGATGCAGCGTGAGAGCAGTCTCATCTCAGGCTCTTTGCACCTAATTCACTACCAAAGTACTCCTTCACCATACCCCGAGAGAAAAACCAATAGGCTACTATTTCCAGAGCACTAGATTACTATTTCTAGGGAAGACTACATGTGGGAGATTGCAAACTTTCTGCATCTCCAAACTTTACTCGCCTCCATCTACACTCTGTTCATTTGTATGGATTTGTATGACTCTACTATTTATATTTTTATCAGTAGAGTGAAAAAAAAAAAAGGCTAGAAGATGGCTGAGGAGGATAAACAGACAATGTGACTCTGGCTAAACACAGGCAGCTTTTTCTCCATCTTTTTTTTCCGTGTAAGAGAGGGAGAGGGTTCTGCTCAGCGCTTATCCTGATTTCTAGTCAGAAGCTCTAAGCAGCTTCTCTTGACAGACAGGTAAGTAATTTCTGGGAAACAACAGGCTGTATTACCCTGGCAGGGCTATAGCCAATTTGGACAAGATAAATGGAGACAGAGCAGTGCACTTGAAGAAGATGAGGGATAGGACTGTGATGTTACATCAAATAATATGGCTGAGAGAACATGGAGAAGAGGGGAGTGTAGCACAGGGCTGCTTTCTAGAAAAACAGGGCACGGGGGGACCCATCGCAGCAGGTGGCTGTGAAGATCATCAGTCTCCCAGAAAGCTGGAGAGAATGCACGTGGTGTAGACTTCAAGGAAAATTTGGGGACAGGGGACAAAAAGAGGAGAGCATATGTGCAACCATATGGAGAAAATGAAACAGGAAGGAGGTCAAAGGATTTAAATATAATTTGTGATACTACGACATCACAAGATCCAGCAAGCTATAAAACTGGTTAACTATAATAAAGCCACAAGTGTAATAAAGATCCCAGTTACATGTTCATCACTAAACTTCATATAAGCAAACACACTTCAAGATGACTAAAACAAAACCTGTGTGATCTGACTTTTGCCTCCCGTAAAGAACTTCTACCCATGATAGAATAGAGGGGTTTATTATTTTCCTCACTGAAACCTGACATCAGGGTACCAAGAAAAGCCATCCACAAGTCTGTATTTCTGCAACCTTCATCTCATATATACTTTACATATCATGGGGAGGACTCAAGTGTGACTAGAGCTTTTCACATCTCCTGTTTTGATTAGCCATTTTAGCCCTAAAGGAAAGAAAAGGCTTTCAGAAAACACTGAGTATCTCTATCTGCTGAAAAGTCATGTCCTCATATACATCTTCAAAAGAGGCATTCAAAATCAGTAGTCTGTTTCTGTTTGTTTTAATTCTGCACTTTATTTCTTTGTAGGCAAGACAGTTCATCTGCTTCCTGTAAATACGATCAGCAGTAGTGGACAATTCAATATTTTATTTTTGTATGTGTTTGAAATAAACATATACATAATTTTCTTTCAGTCTACTCCTTGCTGGCATTTTGATCTTAAATCAATGAGAGAGTTACAATATATTGCACACCATCCCTTTTTATTCCTTTGCTCTGTTTACGTTAATGCAGATGCATGCATTTCTGAAATAATACTGTCTTAATATTAGAAAAATTTAATTCCTTAATGATAGATAGGACTCGATACACCAATTTTTTGCATCATAAACATATGATGAAATGAGTTAGCCAAATTGCTTTGCGTTAACTACAAATGCATGCACTCTTTTGTTGAATAAGAAAGAAGAGGCTTCGACCCTGTCACAGCTACCAGTCTGAAGATATCTGAAGTTAAAGCCTATGAAAGCAGGGGTTTGTAAGTGAGAAGCAACGGGCAACTCATTCATCTGGTCTGCAATAAAGACACAGATCTCAGCCAACACTGGGCAGCCTTAGTCAGGGAAGCAAAGGTTTGCCAGACTGGCCACGAGGGGGACAGCCATTGGGACTTGCTTTTCTTTCCTCATCTGCCTTAAAAAAATACGTCGAAACAAAGCAAAAAGGGACAGTAACCACCTACTGAGTTCCTGGGAAGGTGTTTTTTTTCTGTTACAGCATACAAAATGCACACGGGAAACATTCATTTTTAAAAATCCTTGCATATCTATGGTAGTGTGCACTTTTTCTATACATTCTTAACCTCTACACACATACACACAAAATCATTTAATTTTGTTAATGCATTATTAAATGCACACTAAGCCAAATAAAAGCCATTTCCCAATGCTTTATGCATTTATCATGAAACCACTAGCAGAATTCTTTACAATAAAAATGCTAGCCGTACACATGACCAAACTAAATTATCTTGGGAAATGGCTAATATCTGACCATGTGGAAACAGTAGAAAGCAGAGCTTTATTATAGGAATAGAAAAAAAAAAATAGAAGTATATTCTTACAGAAAAATTGCAATGATAAAAATATTTTTAATAGTAAAAAATGCTGCAGCTCCAGGAAATTTTCCTGAATCAATTCAATCTGTGCCGTGTGCTGGACTTTAAAAACCCATTAAAAATAACCATGATAAATTTCCTAACCTCTTTCAGTGCACCACGCAGAAGACAAAGGAAACCACAATTCAACAGAGATAGAAAAGAAAGAAAAGAATGGGAAAACCTGATAGCTTGTGCATCAGTGGTAACATCCTCGCTAACAACAACAGGCAAACCTGCACCACAGAGGACGAGAGGAGCAGGAGTGATGTGTACAGCTGACAATGGCAGTCCAAAGTAATAACTTCCAGGAAAATCTGCTGTTGCAAATGGACAACACGCTGCTGAGAAGCAGTTGAGTCAGAACTTTCATAACATGGCAAATTATTTTAGCCTTAAAATGGACGTACTAAAAAACAGGATGTACATGGCTCTGGTAAGGCAACTGTGGGAATAACATCCCACAAACAGCTAATACACTCACCTGGTTTAAATTTTTAAACCTCACAGAATTCCAGGCACATTCAGAGATTTTTTCCCAATGTTTTATGTGCAGTCATAAGACACAGATCGTGTTGCAAACAGTCATATTAGTACAAGCACTACCTAGTTGACCTATTTTCCATTTATCACCTTGTACGTATTAGTTGTAACAAACAACACTTCTCCTGTTCCCTTTTGTTGGGGGAGTGAAGGGGAGCAATTATATAACAAATGACATATATATTTTTATATATATATGCCACATCCTGAAACAACCCAGATCCTGGAGGATGGAGTAACACATTTAGCCCACTCCTCTTCCATGGACATACCCTTTCACCATGGAGCAGCAGGTCCTGTTCACTCACCTCCTTCTCTTCTGATGGCCAACCAGGGTGCAGCATATCACACTGATACTGGGACCCACTTCCCACTTGCATGGTGCACACATATGAGCTCTCTTCACAGCTGCATTAAACAGCTGTCCCTGGCCTGCTTCTGGCTGCCCAGGGACAAGTGTGAGATGTAGCCCCAAGAACATCTCCTCTTTGTCTTGGTTGTAGCTGCTTGGCTAAAGACCTTGGGACTCCCATGGACCTGTCTTACTCAGACAACATCTGAGTAAATGTTGTCATCCCACACAGCTTTGCTATTTTACTCCCCAAGCCCTCTGGATCTCTGGGATCTGCTGGAGCGGATTCCTAGAGTCCTTCCCTCCAAACATTGAGGCATAGATGAAACACTATCAGTCATACTTAGGATTTCTGAGGAGGCAATTTCTGAATGAAAAACTGCATTTTTAATTGCTCAAAGTCTCTCTAGAAAAAAAGGAAAACAAGTATATATGAAAGCAAACCAACATAAACACTTCATAGTCCTTCTAAATATATAGATACTGGGGCAAGATCGAGTGACTTAATCCTCACACAACGACAAGAGCTACAGCAGAGATACAACCACCGAATCTATTCATAACTCCTATAAACAAAGCAAAAACCCACAACCATAGGATAAACCATCACTGAAGTAAATATATTGATCTATCAAAAATGATTGAAGACTGACAATAAAAGGGTTATAAATGCTTAGAAGAAAGAGAAAGCGAAAACACAAAACCAACTCACTGAAAACTCCCACCTGCATTCACAGGGAAAAATGGACTGGAACAATAAAACACAATGGCAGCGCCTGTACGTCTTTGATAGCTGCCCCTCCCAGAAGCTGGAACAATCTTACTATAAACCAAGCAAATGAAAATGTAAATGCATGAGCAATCATCTGGGGGATTCAGATGCTTCGTGTCCTCTAGGCAAAGAAGGGAGGAGAAAAAGGTAGGAAAGCGAGAGAAGGCACAACTTTTAATATTTCTAATTATTGATCATGCTCTCCTCTCTCAGAGCCTTTTTAATCCAGCAGAGACCTTACAGTTAAATACACAATGCTGCCTGTATGGCAGCTTTACTGCTGCTGGAAACACCTGCTTCTCCTCTGACCTCCACACAATCCACTGCTTTGGCTCCTCCAGAAGGGACAGCCTGTGGATCTTGGGGTTGCCAGCCACAGTGAATCGCGTAAACAGCTGCCTGCAGAAATCCAATATTCTAAATGGCAAGCTTAAAAGCAGCATGGGATGGGGAAATATGCTGAATGCAATGCTCAGAGCAGTCATAGGAGTAGGTATAAACACAGTAGTGTACCAAAGGGGTATGTGGGGCTTCTTCAGGGCTTACAAACTGTACTTGTTAAAATATTTTGCTAATAAAATGAACAGGAGGAAAATTATGGAAGTTTCACAAACTTGGTTCTGTTCTTTGCTGTTCATGAAAAACCAGACGTGTTAATTATTGGGCAAAAGCAAATAAAATGCCACTGAGGCAGGAGAAAAGTTGGGTCTGTTGTAAGAATAAGTTTCTGTACTTCAAGCACTAATCTTCCCATTTTGCAATATGCTTCTCTGCCTCAAAAATCAGAATTTAAAATATTTTAATAGAAAATAATTTAGTATTTAATGGCTAATGCCTTTCCATGTGACATTATGTTACCATCTGACCTATCTTAACATTTGCCTCTGTGCTGCACTTGTAGACCCACTTTCTGTTTCTCCTGCCCCATGTGTAGATAATTTCCTACAGGGCCAAATGGACAGCCAGTGGACATATAAAATTCTTGGGCTGCTTTGATAACATTTTACTTTGGTCTTTCACAAAAAGTATTTCATAAGATGCTCTATGTGATAAAAGGCCCCAAAGAACCAAGATCCTCTCATGCTTTGAAAGACTCTGCAGCAATTCTTAGTGTCCTTGCCAAGATCCTTTTTCAATAAAATAGATTCCAACATTGACAGAAAAGCTTAGATTATTGCTGAGTGATAAAACGTCTACTGCTAGCCCTTACAGAGTCAGAACATTGCTCCCAACTCACTCCTTTTTCTGTAAACTACTTTAAGACGTCTGGATACATCTTAAAATTTGCTGTACAAAACCTAATTTTATTCAATAGTCACCATCATCCAAAAATCGAAGTTATATAACATGAGACCTACAAACATTGGGTGAAGACCTTCAAATAGTTACGGCTCTGTGCCTTTAATGGAGCTACACTGAAGTAAACAACAGCTTGAAGGTCCAGACCACTATTTTCAGGCTTGTTTACATAGGGGAGAGAGGAGATTCTGGGACAAGACGTGGTCTGAATCTTAATAAAGTTAGACTAGAAAAAACTCCTATGGGAGCACACCCCTATTGATACGATAATTGCTGGGGGAGATGGTCAGTTTTTTCCTGGACGTAGTTTGTGTCATTCCAGAACTGCTGTGTCTGTGCAAGGGAGGGTTTTTTTGACATTACTATAGCTGTTTAATTATACTAGTACAATTTTATCAGCATGACTACAATAAATTCTCCTTCAAGACAAGCCTTCAGGTTTAGCCACCAGATTTAATGGAAGGATAGAAAGATTCACAGTCCCCAGGGTAATGGTGGCTCAGCTCATTCCACGCTCCCAAAACTAGGGAAAAAAAATAATAAATACAGTAACAGCTGAAAACAACTTCTTCCTCTGCAGTGGGGTATACTTTTGCCTACTGCCTGATGAAATCATACCCAGTTCAACAGCAGAAGGTCTGACATAAAGCAGACTCTCCAGGGAAAGAAGAGAGGTAGTTGAACAGAGAAAAAAGGGTAATTTGAAGATGGTGCCAAACCAACAAAGAAAAAGGAGATATTTTGCTCCCCTTACTACTAATAAAACATAGTAGGCTTAAATTGATCCCCAGACTAATAAGGTAGAGGAAAAACTAAAACCTATATATGACAAAACAATAAAAAAGTAATGAAGATATTTATGGAAGTACATAAAAACCTTAGAATGATGTAAAAATTGTCAGGTCATGTTACTGTTTTCAGCTCAATATGGATAAGAAAACCAGGGAGAAATAAAAATTAGAGCATGGAAGAGAGATAGCATAAGGCTGAAGGGGATAGAGAGAAGCAAGAGAAAGAAAACAAAGCCAGAGCAAATACTTAGGAGGGGATAAAAACAGCAAGAAACATGAATACAAAGCCCACAAGACAATGTTGTCAAAGTAAAAAGAACAGAAAAAAAATCAAAGGACAACAGGCACCAGTGGAATAGGAAGTGCCTCTGTAGATATTGGCAAAGCGGGAAATAAACTAAGAAGAAAGGCATCCCCAATCCATTCCTGTGTAATGCTTAGGTGTTCTGAAGGGTCAGATCCCACAAAGGCTTGTCTAAGGACTCCCCAGCATGGGGAGATGGGGTCTAACCAGCATCTGTGTGTCTTTCCTGATGCTCCTAGCAAGGTAGTCATGAGGAGGGCACAGAGCCATAGATGCTCCAGCCTGTGCTGGAGCTCACAGAGAACAGAGACATGAAACAGGCTGCTGATTTGCAGTTTCATCTCTGCATCCCTCTTCTCCAGCCCCCAGTGGGGGACATAGGGGGAAAGGAAATCCCTTTTGCTTGATGCTTCTCATGCCACATGAGCTCACAAGCTGCTTTTGGAGTTTTTCATGCTGTCACAAAGAAGGGTAAACAGGCAGTGGGGAGTCACCTGGAGAGGCAGTAACATGATTCTTCTGTGAAGAGTTGGGCAACCAAGAATGTCAGCAGTAGCTCCTGACTTGCAGCATTAGTTTGAAGTTGAACTGCTTCAAAGACTGCCAAGAAAAAGAAGGGAGTGGGCAAGGGACATTGGGAGATAATGCACTTTCCTTCCTCTGTATGGAGCAGGGAGGAATAATTTGAGCTTTATCTAAAAATTGCCATGCATGGCACTAGGAACACCAGTTCATAGTCAAACACATAGCTGGTGAAGTCAGAGAGTATTAATACCTACAGGATGTTACATACCGTGTGTATCCAATTCTGGGTGCTGTAGGAAATTCTAATGAAACTGTTTAATATGCACAGTAAAATCCTTCAAATAAAATTAATATACTAAAATAATCCCCAGATTTTTCAGCTTTTTAAAAACCCTCAGCCTACTTCTTCCTAAGTGGTAGAAAGGGGAGAAAAATACAAGGTGGACCTTACAGTTTGTATAGCCTGTTACAACCTGTAAACCTGTACAGACCAAAAAATTCAGGCTCTGGTAGATAGTGAAGAGGGTAGATCAAGGTGAAATTAAGCCTAGGAAACTAGTTTTTATAACTGTGGGGTTCACTCAGAATAATCCCTCCCCTCGCCTTAAATTAGGATGACAAAATCTGGTACGCAGGTGCTGATCATAACAGTGTTACATGATAAGAAGAGGCAATCTGTTTAGCAGTCCCAATCCAAGCCCCTTAAAATGATGATTTTAAGCAATAATTAGCTAAAAAGCAGGCAACACAGACCAAAGATCACCCATGTTGTACATCAGTTGTAAAATGCTCCTTAGGCGGCATGTTTTCAAAAGAAACTTTAGTTTTCAAATAATCTCCACCTGGAGCTCACAAGGACTATGCTTTATCAGGTAAATCCTGCAATACCAACATTCAAAGAAACAGGGGAACTAAGAAACACCTCCCCAGGAGATGAAACCACCTCAAAGCCAAAGCTGTTACCTGCACATGCAGAAACAGATCGAGATTGGAGAGGGTCCAGGGAAGGGACCAAAAATGAGCAAAGGACTGGGAAGCCTGCCATGTGAAGAAAGGCTGAGAGAACTGTGGTTGTTCAGCCCTGAGAAAAAAAAAGCTTCGGGGAGACCTTATCACCATGTTCCAGTGTCTAAACGGTGGCTACAAAGATGGAGACTCCATTTTTACAAGGAATCACATGGATAAGATGAGAGGTAATGGGTACAAGTTACTACTGGGGAGATTCTGAGTGGAAACAAGAGGAAAATTTTTCACAACAAGAACAATCTCCCCAGGGACGTAGTGGATTCCCCAATGTTGGACACTTTTAATGTTCAGATGGACAGGGTGCTGGGCCTTCTTGACTATACCATGCTTTTTGCCAAGAAATGTTGGATCAGATGATACTTGAAGTCTCTTCCAACCTGTTATTCTGTTTTAATCAGCCTGATTTAATCAGCTTCCCAAATGCTAAAATTCAGTACAAGGGTCAGCTTTCCTGCTTTCCTTGTCAATCTTCAGAGCTGACACAGTCCTTGCCAGTCTTACAGAGTCTTTCTGTATCTGGCCAACGCTGTATCAGTGGAGCCATACTGTCCAGGGGATTTCCCTTTATGTAAACACTAATTTAAACTGCCATAAGTACAGAAACAACCATTAGGAACATGGTGCAGGTGACAGGCACTGTCTTTTGCTGCCTTGCCAAGTGCATATAAAATGTTGACTGTCTCATTCAGTTGGATTTCACACTCTCCTTCCAGAGGTGTAAAAGATTACATCAGGTCTTTGACTTATGTTGGCTTGAACAGCTGCAGCAGAGTCTTGGAGCAGTCATATATGGAGGAAAGAAACTTGGAAAAAGCACAACAGGGAGCACACGCCTGCTCCTCAGCCACCCCAGGGAAACATTTGGAGTCTCAAAGAAGAGGCTGAGAGCTTTGCACACAGAAGAGCTCATCACTTGCACCAAACTTTTCCATCCAAAGGGCTTTGCCTGTGCTGAGGGCTGGGACTCTGACATTTTGGCGGGCCTTTGAGTCTCTATTTGTGAATACCTAGAACACCAGTGTCCCTAGACCTGACTGGGACAACAAGAGGCTGCAGTGACAAATCAACAGCCATCAGAGAGCAGACAAGCTCAAGCTGCATGGTCCTCATGGGAGGTCACAGTAAAACCATAATATTTTGTCCATGGCTAAGATCTCATTAATAAATGCCTTCAACATTACTAGTACTAGGTTCCAGAGACCTAAGTATGTTCAAAACATTCCAGAATTAAATTAGTCAACTAATTTACCATAAATTCTGCCTATATACTGCATCCCACAGGACTGTACACAGAATGTAAAATGCTCCATAATGATCAGGCAACCCACAAAAACTATTACAACTGTAACAATAACACTGGGCTCCAATTCTCAAAACAGTGTGATATGCCACCTTTTGGGTAAATCTTTAGGCATCAGTCCCATAAAAGGCTATGCTTTTAGGACCAATTAGATCTAGAGAGAAGGGGAGAAACTGATGATGATATAACCATAAGTAACTCACAGGACTTGTTCCAGCAGCTTGGTTTAATCATTGGAACTAACTAGAACCAATAGCTAATTATGGTTAAGTGTGGGTAGTCAGACGGAGGTGTAGCACTGTACTGTGAGATTACATTTTAGCCAGGAATACTGTTGGGCTTGGGTTCTCTTTTAAAAGACAGTTTTTAAAACATAGGTTACTATTTAAAAAATCTGAAAGTGTTAATTAAAAAAAAAAAAAAAAAGAAGAAAGAAGGGCTCTGAAGGTTTACCTTAAGAATAGTAAGAGTCTCCTATTGTTCAGTCAGTTTTTGAGATAATCTTTTCTATTTCAGAGAGATTGGCTAGCACATTACACAGAGGAGCAATAAAATTGTCTACATGCAAAGTGCTGTCAAAAGAGAAGGTGGGGAGGGGGAAGAAATATTTTTCTCCCCATTAACTTCTTTCAGCTACAATAAACCTAGGTGTTTATGTGTACCAACAGCAGTTAAAATATTTTTCAGGCACAAACGCAATTGATTCTTTTATGGCTCTGATTCAGCAAGGTAGATAAACTTCTGCCTAACTTGAAGCATGTTCAGTAACACCATTGACTTTAATGGGGTTACTCATGTGCTCAGTTAGGCACACGTCTCAGGGTTGTGTTGTACTGTATATCCACAGTTTGCAGGTATTTAAAGGAAAAAGAAATAACTTTAATTCACAATAGCAATTCTACGGCTGATCAACAATCCTATAGAGTCAGAGGAGCTTATCACAACATACACATAAGGAAACGTAATAAGGAAAAAAAAATCTTAACAGAATATGAAAGACTTGACTCTGACCATAAAAGTGTATTGCTCTTTAAGAAAATAAAAATTTTTTCCAGGCAAGTGAGGCTAACAAAAATCTTTATCAGATTAAACGTGAAACAGAGATTATGAAGAGCTATAGATCAGAAATAGGAAGCCTGGTTTTCTTCCCTCTCCCCCATCCTTGCCCAGGCATGACTTTCTCTAGCTGAAATATGAAAAGTAAATGTCTAAAACATCAAAATAAAGAAAGGACCACAGGAGAGGTAGTAAGTCCATTAGAACCCCAGTGTAAAAGAGGAAATCAAACAGTATAAGATTGTTTCATAAAAGTAAATTATTTCTTTACATGAGTCTTCAGAGATAAAGATGAGAATACCTGTCCTGGGATTATTCTTTCCACTCTTCAGACATAAAGTGAGAAATAGAGAGGTTAAAAAACCAAAAAGTTTCTGAAATTAAAATGGCAATAAATACACTGTTTCTTCAAGTAAATTAAGTGCAAGATGAAGACATCAGCTCTTTCCTGTCCCTATCCATAATAGGTTTGCCCCCAGGTGCTTGAGGAAGGCAGAATGAAGGATAAGGTTTGGATAAAAGTTCCAGATGCCCAAATCCCAGAAATGCATGTCCCACAAAAGGGGAAAGGCTCAGACCTCCACAGTGACTACTGAGTGTGCCTCAGCCCTGATGCAGAGGGCAGAAGTGAGAAAAGCCTGTTTCTTGATCACAACTGCTTGATTATGGACTCATCTGCAGAAATGCTAACTAGTGCTATCTGCAGCGACGTTTTTGTGGGAGAGAAGAAGTCAAACGTTAAGACAGAACCAACTCTGGCTGCATAGACTTCTGAGAAGCTGTCAGCTGCCAGCGTAGCTTACAATCACAGCTCACCCTGGACACATTTCAAGTTAGTGACTGGCTCCATGATCTAGCCTGATCCTTTAAACCACTCAACCATTTAAGTGACCAGGCTTGATCTCAGTTCCAATAATGACTTGTTAGGAAAGCATTTAAGAAATATTAGGAAGTCTTTAAGGAAAAAAAAAAAAAAACCACACTCACAGACAAGACATTGAGTAATTCCATATACACCTTAAGAAAAATCGCCTGTCTTCTTTTAAGTTGCTTTCTTTGTATTTCTTAAAAGCCTGTTGAAGTAACCCGCTACAAAACAAGATACTCTTTACACGGAAATGAAGCTCCATTCACATCCATGTTTTCACAAGATGCTTCAGCAGTGCATGCATACACCCATTTCTATGCCTGCACCTTGATGTGCCTTCCACAGAACTTTGCTGATCCTGGGATGCCTGTGCTGGAGCCCAACAGAGGCTCAATTTGGGTAGATGCAGTTTTCTGCTGGTGGTTTTATTAGGAACTGGAATGGCTTACAACGAGATCTTATCAGAAACATTCTCATTAGTACCTCCCCTCATCAGAAAATGCTGATTCTGAGCTCATTGAGTCTCTTTGCCAGTTCACAGCCTGACAACCCTGGGCTCAAACACTTCAATTATCATCTGCTTTCTAGAGGTTGTTTAATTCAAACCCCACCACCTTGCTACATCTATACGCATCTTTTCATCTCTACCTTATTTTTTTCCTTGTCCTCCTTACCACTTGTTCCACTACATAGTTGGTCAGACTTCTCACAGCAGGTTGAAGTTGAGAGTTCAGGTGAAGAAAGAGTAAGAATAGGGTTTGACCTGCTGCAAGCTGTTTCAGATGCAGAAGGACATGAAAAAAAAGTGTCATCCTACAAATTGCACTGAATTTTCATCTTCTATTCTTAGATTATACAGACTGAGGTTTATATTACTAACTCTTACACTCTTCCCCACATCCAAATGCGCTGCTGCAGTTGAAGGCAGAACAGCTTCATGCATCCCAGAGGCAATTACCTACCCACTTGGGGCTATATCCTATTTTCTTTTCCTTCTCTGGTGGTGTGTTGTTGGATCAAGAACGTATTACTTATTTTGGGACTATTCTCCAGCTCCAAATCAACCGTACCTGCTTACATGGCTGTAAAGTCATAATGATGCAATGGCAATAGAGTGGTCAAATGCATATAAAATCAACTCACTGTCTCTGCAGCTTTACTCATCTTGTAGCAGCTGCTTTTCTGATTCCATAAAGTATACTCTCCCCTTTACTTCTCCTCTTCTACCTAGAAGCTCTTTGTTTCTCTGTCTGTTCTTACCACTTATTTCCAATCAGTAGCCATAATCTAAAATTGAAATGGAACAACTGAATATGGTATGGCTGAAAATAAAGCGTAAAAACATCAAAGTTCATCCAAACATAAGTCACTAATTTTCACAGAACCCAAGATTACTTTCCTACAAAACTCTTAGCATAAGAAGGGGGATATTCTACACAAATTTTGTAACAATACATTACTTTCCAAATAGGTTATTTTTCACTTTTTATTTTTTTGGTATGGAGAACCAACACACATATTTTAGAGGAGGTATTTTTACAGAAGGTACATCGAACTATAGCTGAATCTAAAACTACCACTCTGTTGCAGGATCTCTTCAAAAGTCATGTCAGTGGCTTGGATATCCCCATTGAACAGAAATGCTCCAACTCTGCTTTTGCACCAAACCAGATTTGTTTGTTTCTGCCTTGGCCTCCATCTTGGGCCATCTCTACATGAAAACAGTTTTCACGGCACACACTCACAACTGAAGACTATTTGCATTGTCTCTCTCTATAAAAGAGTAATTCCATCACCTCTCCTTTGGATCCACACATGGGAGTGAAGAAAAAAAATGCTTTTGTGACCTACAAAAGCCTTACTTGAAATAATTCTCTGCGACTTGAGGCCTTTTGGAATGGAAGGGATATATTGTTTTGACTTGATTAAAGCTGAAAAGTTGATTTGACATCCTGTTGTCAAGGAAACCAATTCACACACAAAAGAAAACAGTTGTGATGGTATCATTCAGACTATTCAAGTGACCTTAGAAAGAAAAAAGGCTTCAGTTCCAAAGATTTGTATTCAACTCACTTCACCACATTAGAAATAAAGATCATTGCTCTTTATGCTTATTGGAAAGCAGTTTTTCAATCTGGAAAAAGCAAAATGCCACATCTTCTTCCAAGTGCCAGATCCAATACTTTGCTGGGACTGTTCACGTAAACACACCTACCATTTATTACCTATTTCAAAGGACACAGAAGACAGATAGGAAAGGAGAGGAATTTCTTTAATTGACAAGACCATGATAAATACCCCCTGATACATACCACACCTATTGAACTGCAGCTTGCAAGCCACTGTTTAATACATCTTTCCTTAATTATAAATAAAGCTTACCTCGATACAGCAATGTTTGGGCCCAGCTTTGTTTTATTGGGAGATATCAAAAATTTTCCTGGGAGATATCATTTATTCTCCACCAGCCTCCTAGACCCATCACAAATTGAGTTTTTCATGTGCACAATAAATGGAACATGGTTATGCTCAGTCTGCTCACTCCTCCCACCTACAGGATCCCCAAGAGGCAGAACTGTCCTGGATGACCACTACTACCACCATCATCCAGTTTTGCAATCCGTGCAAGTCTCACAGAGGTTTCCTTCCCTAACAGCTGTGGGTAGGTTGGAAAAATGAAACTTTCTATCTATCTGCTCACACACTGCAATTATACATCTCTTTCTCTGATGACATCGCCTCTGCCCAGCCGAGCGAGCAGACAGACGACTAAATAGCAACTTGTCTCAAATTCAGCTTAGCAAAAAATAGGCATGATATTAATAAGGAGGGAAATATACTGAGGAATGAATGCCAGTGTTCTTACATTATTGTCATTTAAGGGCATCACACCAAAGGTCATGGAGATAATAAGCTTCAGTCATTTTCCATTTGTTACACAACATACAAATTGCCACAGTGTTAATGAATATTTTTCTCCAATCCTGGCCAGGCAAGATACTGTATTATTTCCTCTTAGACAAGTACCTAACCCTTGGAATTCATTATTTCCATCACTTCTTGCAGCACTTTTTCCTTAGGGCTGCGCATAAATGCCAGACAGCAGCTGTGACTGGAGCATCAAATGCTTCATATGCCCGAATCTGACTTCTTTCTGATGCACCTTTTTTTGCTGGAAGAGCATGTAAAGCATATTTATATCATTTATGATCAAATATGCACACACACTTTCATATATGCTCTCCTACAAGCATCTTAAACTCCTTGCATAACGCAGGAAAAAGATGTTTACATTGTCTGTATTTTGTGATATTTGTGGATATCCACTTTATGGATATTGCTTGATAGTTATATAATGAAATAATAGTTATGCTAGGAACACCATCTGACCACAACAACAAAAGCTACCATGAAATAACTGCATTTCCACTTAAAATGATGACAACTGGAAAGTAGTTCTTGGAACAGAAATTACATTCACAGAAATTTGGACAGTCTTGTATGAAGGGATATACTGCTGCTCTTTACTCCTAATAAACTGGTAAGATAGCACAGCTGAGCTATATAGAGAGGAATGCCTCGTTTCTGATCTGTACTTCATTGCATTTTAAATTTAGGAATTTTGCATAAATACAGATAGCAATAGCTGAACCAAATTCATACCATTTCATAAACTAGGTGAAGGTTTTTTAAGATGTTAAATTATTATTTCTACTGTTCACCGTAAGTATAAAGGATATGGAGATGAAAAGATAATATCGAAGGCTGGTAGCCTTGTATAGTTCTGAAAAAGCCTAAACTTTATGTGCATAACTAAAATTAAAAAGAGAAGAATGAAGTCCAACACCAAATACTGAACTAAAATAAGCTAAGGGTACTTTCTGCACGAAATCAAGCAGTCTTCACCTCTGTCTCCCAGACTGAAACACCACACCCCAAATTTTGATGAACAACTTATCTCAGCATTTTCTCCTCTCCCACCCAACAAACCCAAACAGCAAGTGCCGGAATAGAAGAAAGCTGATGGCACTTCTAAGCTTACCCACAAACAGGTCCATACTCTCGTATGAGTTTTTTGTGGTTTTCCCAAAAGCCCTGCATAAAACAAAAATAACAAAGTATTTTAGAACAGTACTTAACATAAACTCTATTACACAATGTTGCTAACACTCACACCGAAGCTTTGAACAATTAGGAGAACCATGGTATTAACTCATAACCTCAACTTTCTCTTGCTGTTCATCTGTAAGAGAAGGGTCTAGAAACGATGGCTGAAAAAAAATCCCAACCCCAAAAGAGACCTGGAAATCCATGTTCTCATCAGGGTTTTACACTCCAAAATATGTTACCATTTAATGATTATTTTTTTAAAACTAACTTCATGATTGAGGTCCTGACTCATACTTTTTTTTTCTGATATGTGTGTGGATGGAAAAACTGACAGAGAAATTAATAACAGAATAAGTATGTGACTTAACTGCACTCAAGAGAAATACAAGGAATGCGGAGAGTTTGTCTTGTTTTAGTTGTATTATTTAAAAAAAAAATCACCCAAACCTGCTAAATTGGGGTTGAGCATAAGGCAGTCACCTGGGACACTGCAGAATAGTAAGCAGATTTATTTTAACAAACTTTTAGAATTTTTACTGTGTGCTTCATTTTCATAATGGATGAAAATTGGTATCCATTGATATAAATAAACCTGCCACTATACTAAATTGTTTGTGTCCTACATGAATTCAAATTGATTAATCTGAAAGTAGGTATGCAAAATGTATCCCCAAAAATGAATAAAAACTCTGTTTTAACAAAACTACAATATTTGAGAATGATACTACATTGTGTTTGTAACTTGTCTATGGAAAAATAACACACCTGACTGCATTAATCTGCATTTGTATTAATTCAAGAAAGACTATTGTGATCTATCTTCATTCTTCAGAGAAAATTCACTAACAAAGTAGAATACTTATGCCTCATATTAAATCTTTCTTATTTTTTATGACATACTGCAGAATATTAGCTAGAACAATGTGAACTGTTGTAAATGCATTAACCATAGACATAAATAAACAAGACCGTGTAATGAGTGTATACTTTGGGAGCATTTTACCACACTAAACAAAAGAAAATCTGGCAATCAAAAATAGTTATCCTGCTTATCTCCCAAATTAACGAAGTACTTGCCATGACCTACAGTTCTATTCTTACAGACCTTTCAGTTGTTTTTTTTATTTTTAATACAGTTGCACTTTTTTAATCCTGGACTTTCAATATGTTTATTCTATGGGATAATATGTCTCCAGGTTAAGGCAAGAACTGTTTGTTTTCCTTGAGCTACAAAAAGCTAAAGCACCGGATGGCATGCAAAAAAACACGCAAAAGTTAATTATGAAAGAGGTGATTTAGATGATTGCCAAAAGAAAAAAAAATAAAACACCAGATATTCTCACCTGAAACATACTTTACTACTAAAGTAAGCAGAAAGGTCTCATCCACTACCACGCAAAAACTAAGGTGGAAAAAGCCTTTGTGATGCCACAAATACATACTGCTCATTCAGAAAGGCTTTTATCTGCAGACACGGAAGGGGAAAAGGCACATACACATTCACACCAGCATGCATTTTGCCAGCACAATACTTCAGCAGTAGCAGGATTTCAGCCTGCAGTTGTTATGATTTCAGCATTACGAAGGTTGCCTCCTGCCTTCCCCCTTTAGTGCAAGGGGAAATCCTGGGGCCAAATCCCCCCCCGCCCCAGCTCTATTCTCCAAGTGGCCACCTAAGACTGCGTGAAGCAGGCTCAGCTCTTTGCTGTGCTCAGATCGCTTTGCCTGGGAGGGGGACTCCAACCTGCCTAAACCCTGATGATGGATTCACAGCCACCCGGCTGCACCAGCACCACCCAGGACAGAGTCAAAGCCAGGGTGCAAAGCACTGCTGCCTCACAATGCCCTGGGGCAGAGGGACCTCTTGTGAGATGATGCCGGACGAGTCCTGCCCTCCTCCTAGCCTGAGCCTTCAGTGAGAACAGCCCAAACCACAGCCTGAACCTCATCTGCTCAGTTTTGCTTTGGATTGAGAGCCACACATAGGTATTGCACTTGCTCTCTCCACCAGCTGCATTCCAGTGAGCCACATTTACAAGAATCCTAGACTTCAAATGATTCAGTGAAAAAGTCTTCCAGAAAGCAGGCTTCTTGGAAATGCTGCTCCTGGATCACTACAGTAGAGGGGTCAGGTAGAACACATTTCAAATCAGGCCTGTTAACCAATAACTGGTTTTCCACCTCCAGGTCTCCTAAATGATTGCACTGGCTTAAAATTAACCACACTTAGTTTTGCTTCCCCAAAGTGAGAAGTACAAGCCTGCAGAAATGGGGGAGGGAAGGAGTTGAAAAGTATCTGGGAGAGACTGTGAGGAGAGTGGAAAAAAAAGTACTTGTTCTCTACAAGTAAGAGACATCGCCGGGATGCTTACTCCTGTCCTATACCACCACACACATATACACAGCGCTGCCTGACTCCACCATCCACCCCAGGACCTACTGCTGTCCTGGCCCCCTCCAGAGGCATGGTGGGTACCCAGGAGCAGGTCTCATTGTGCTGCCTGGGAAAGATGAGCAAACATCCCACGCAGAGCCCTGCAAGGCTGCGGTGGCCAAAGCACAGGCAAGGCAGAGGGAACATGTGTGTGCATCCCCTACAAGCCAAGGCACGTCCTTGAGCTGGAGATCGTATGAAGGCATTTACGTTTCTCCTCAATAGCCATCAAGAAGGCTAATGAACCTGTGAAGGTCTTAGTACACAGTGAGGGGATATGCCACAGCTCTGCCAGTTTTGCAGCATCATCCCTGAACACGGCTTCCAGTAGAAAGGTACCTTGAAAACATCCTCCTCCTCCTCCTATGAGTCATATTTAAAGCACAGCAAGCCTCCTAAGTGTTTTTGGTAACTTATTTACACTAGCTGAGGTTGATCTGCTTCAAGGCTCATTACTGCATGTTTGTCTGGGTTTATAATTGCAATCGTACTTAATACTTAGAGGATAACTAAGCACCTGCCCACCAGAAGCAACTTTTGACAAGGAAATGGAGATCGAGACTGCGCTGACTCAAGACCACCCAAAGGGTGAACACAAGGAGAGGAAGTGAACTCAGAAATGGTGCCTGCTGATGGGTACCCAGTAGCTTAAAGAGGCATAAGAAAGGAGCTATAATGAAGCAATATGGAGGTTAAGAAAGGGGTAAACAGGGGAAAATGGAAACATGATTCCAATTTTTTAGGAAAACAGAAGGAAACTGAATAGCAAAATAATACATGGTGTTATGAGATGACACCACATACATCAGGAGAAACTGTACAGCATTAAACAGTCACTTGTAACAATGAAATTGTAGAAACATAGTCAGTAATGCTGCTCCAAGTCAGAAAAATCACTTAGCTTTTTCTTTGTTTGAAAGCTGCAGAATATGAAGTGTCAACAACTCAGAAAAGTGTTGGGACAGGGGGAACTTGCTGCGTGTGGCCCCTATAGTGAGTACCAGCCTGATGACAGCCTATTATCAAACAAGATAATGCAGGAGTATGAAAAGCTTCTTTCCCTGAAGAAAGCATATTTTACAGCATCTGGTACACCATGGAAACAGCAGCTCAAGTGGGCTGACTGCTGCACACCCAGAAGGCTTCTTTGTTTACATGGCTGGCGGTTGCCTTCCTACAGGGAATTTGCATTCTCCCCTTCCTCTGAGCATGTATCATCAGCTGCATCTGTGGGTAGAACCACTCGCAAGGCCAAATCCTGCTCTCAGGGATACAGGTGTAATCCCTATGGAGAGGAACAAGATTTGGGTCCGCATCAGTCAGAGCCAAGCCTGGCCATAGCCAACCACCTATCCTGAGAGACTGAACATTGAGTCTTTCGCCTGAGCAGCACACACACGAAAGGGCTTCAGAAAGGACTCTGTTGCCTCAAGTATCCTCTTTCCTTTTTTTCAATAGATTCTGCCACTGCAAGACAGATCCTTCAGCGATTTCCTCCTTGTTGCATATTCACCTTGCAAGAATTCACGGCAAGAAAAAAATCTGCAGCAATGGGTGTAGGCACTAAGCCAAGGTTTCAGAAAGAGGCAGTAGTACCATGCATTTCATTTTTGGGGTGTCTAACATGAGGCACAACTAACCTATTCTTATTAGTTACTCAATACCTGCAGATTTTTGTGGGACTTAAGTGACTTTTAAGCTTAAACTCAAGCTTAAAGTGATCCAGACTCCATGGGGGATGCTTTGTAATGTTTCAACCTGCAGCAGCCAGAAAATAAATCACATGGTTTATGAACTTAGCTATAGTCCTTGCATGTTACTAGATAAAATGATTTAAAGGTGGCCACATAGCTGGGATCCAGCTGATGCATGCTCCTGATGTAGCTCAAAATTTGGACTCCAAAACAGTGACTTCCAGAACGCATAAGCCCTTGAATTTTGTAGTGTACTGAATGCTATGAAAGCTCCTGAGCTGTGTGGACAGCAATGCAGTGCGCCCATCAAAATCCATTGCAAGTGTGAAACCACACAAGAACAACCAAGGGAAAAAGAAAGGCTTCTTTTGTTGCCCCTTTCTAAAGAGAATCACACTTCACCTCATGTCAGACACTTACCAAAACAGTGCAGTCTCAAACCTGTCTCAGAAGCCAAAGAAAGTACATCCCATCACACTCCAGTCTCAGCACTCTGTAGTCAGACACGATGTTCTGTTTCACTATGGTATTAATAACCAAAGCCCAACTCATATCAGGACACAAAAATCTATACAGTTATTTATGGTACATAATGACAATGAGTTACATGTATGGATCTGATTTTTAGTATTCAATGGGCTTCACATGTCATTTTTACTTAGACCACCTGGAAAAAAAACAAATAACTGCTCATAACCTAGTACCCAAATTGATTTTTTTTTAATACAAACTAACATTTAATTAAAGCAACCTTGTACCAGACTGCAGCCCACTTTGAAGGAATGACCCCAGACTGTACATTATCTCCAGTAATAATCTTAGTGAAACACTAGGATGCCAGCAGACACGAGGAGGAAAACAGCATGAAGTTCTAACCAGCCTTATTCCGAGCCATGTCCATAGTTGTTTCCTTTGATCGTTACCCTTAATGGCTGTCCTCTGTGTGTAATTTGGTTTAATTTATGTGTATGCCATCTCAGATTTTAAAAAACACATATAGCCCTTCCAAATTTATTAAAAGCAGCCTTCCTACCCTTAATAGGTATTAAGAGAGGTTAGTGTTACGTAATTAAGTTAATCCTCATCTGTAAAGGCTAATTAACCGAACACTAATTGAATCTGCATATGAAAATTTGGACAATGTGTTCTCATTACACAATTTAAAAAAATTAACTGAACTAAATACGAAACAAATTGTATTTTTTTTTTTCTTCTACCTTTTCAAGTATTTATTAAAAACTATCTGGGCAGGCTAGTGTGTGCTGTATTAGCCCTTGCTGTCTGGAAAGAGGAGTTGTCATGTCAGAGAAACTGGTCCTTCCCCAAAAGATGATTGTTTTCTCTCTTCCATGAGCTCTCCCTTTCACTCTGTCCTTACCCCGTGCCTTTCATTGTTCTCTTCTTCTGCTGTTTATCACCCATCCTGGTCAGAGAAGGCAAAGGTTCCTGGGATCAAGTCATATCACCCAAAGAATCAGATGTTATCAGGACATGACCTTAATGGATCATACCACCCAAAATGATCAGAAGGCACAATACAATTCAGTTGTGCCGATTCACCACCCCAGAGCTTGCACACATCCAGCCCAAAGACAGCTTGTCAGTTTTGGCAGGTCACTACTCTTTCACCCCCAAAGATCACTTCCCAGTGAAGTCCTTTGGAGAGCACAAGCTCATCTCATTCTCCTCTGCCTGGGCGTGCCTGCATTACAAAAGCAAGATGTTTTGGACCCTTTTAAGCCTTTGCTTGAGACATTTACAGTTTAGAACAGTCAGGTTTCCAAGAGGGAATTAAGAAAAGCACATCATCCTTTCTGGTATTTGCTGTCTCTCCCCATTAACCAGGTTAATGGCTGATTCTAATAGGCTGGTAACTGAAGAGTCTGCGGGAGGGAGGGGAAGCCAGGCAAGTAAATAGACAATTGCAAGCATGACCTCAATAGCATGCAAGATTTCCCAGTGCATGGAACACACACAGTCCTTCGATTTATCTTACAAACCCCACCATATATTTTTAAGATTTGAATTATAAGGACCAGAGCTGCATAAGGGGCATGGCTGGACGGAGCAGCTGCAGCCAGGTAACAGTCCCTCAGACATCACTTCTGGCCCACCAGTAACAACCCTGCTTCACAGCAAATACCTAAAGGAACAAAGGTGAGAGGAATGGGAAATGTGATACGCTGCATGTTGACTCTCTTTGGGAAGATAACATATTTTCTAGGTAGGAGAACAGTGGAAGATAAACATACACTTCAGTAATGCATTTGGTCTGGTGGCACGCGAACAGTCATTACACCCAAAACGATGAAGCTCATGGTAAAAACTGAGAGATGGTAAATATGCAAGCTATAGGGAAATGAGTATGGACTGAATTGAAAGAAAAGCTATGGGCAGGAAAAAACGAAACTCATATTTCTCAAGAGTCAGTCTTAGGACAAACCTTTTGGAGGACTGACTTGGGCACAAAAAGCAGCCAGACTTTAGAGAAGTACATTCATGGTTCTGGGTTGAAAGACAGACTCTTTCCTCAGCAAGCAGAAAGGTTGAGATTGTCATATCAGAAGAATTGGATGACCCAAAGAACCCGAACGACTGCAACAGAGTCTTTAGTTGAAAGCAAAGCTTCATGCCCTTAGAGGAACTATGTTAACTCCAAGAATTTCTGCAGTAATAGATTGTTTGAAAATGACAGAGAAGGGAAAAACCTGGATGGACACATCAACCACAGGATAATGATGAACAAGTATGATGGAAACTATGAATGTAGAGTATCTGGATATGCTTTCTCTGGAATGCTGCATGCAAATCCGATGAGCAACGTTCAAAAGGAATGAATTAAAAATGGAATGAGTGGAGAAAAGGGTTACAAGGATCCTCAGGGAACAGAAGGCCTGTCTTACAAGTAGTAATTAGGAGAGTTCATTTTAGCAAACCAAAGGTTCATTTTAGCAGACCAAAGGGAGGAGACATGCTTGCTGTCTATAAATGTACTGAGAGTAATCATCAGGGAGGGAAAATATCTATTTAATATAAAGATCCGCATTACTAAAAGATCAAATAAGTATAAACTGGCCATGGATAAATGTTGCTAGAGATTAGATGAAAGTTAGTGACTATCAAAGCAGTGAGACTTTAGAACAGCCTCCCAGTCAAAATAGCAGGGGCAAGAATCTCAAGGAGGGTTTTGAGGCACAGGAGATAAGATGTAGATTTTTAGAAAAAATGGAGCGTGGGGTAAACAACCCAGCCCATCTACACCAGACCCTCAGGGTGATACATACATAGATGTACATACATACATACAGCCACTTCCAGAATAAAATAAACTCTTCTTGTAGAAAAGATTTACTGCACTTTCATATGTGCGTGCTGCATTCGCACTTCTAGTTGATTCACCTTAACTTTCCAAAGCATTCCCACGTAGATACGGCTTCAGACATTAATTTGGCATACTGCAATGATTCTCACTTTTTTATCTTTCTCTGTTCAATCTCATTTCACTTTACAAACTTCATTTCCACAACATCTCTGGGATGGTAAGTGCCCATCTGTCACAGGTGGGGAGTTGGAAGTACACAAGATTAAGCAATTTGCCAAATGCCACACAAGAAGTCAACAGTAGAGCCGGAGACAAGTTGCAGGTTTCTCAGTCCTTCTTCTTGGTATCTTACAAAACCCATTCCATCTCTGCCACAGAAACACAGACAGTGTATGAGATAGGAATATCAACAAATGTGATCTATTTCCGAGCTTTCAGACATATCACATGCCTGAGGCTTTGGAGAAAGGCAAGAGGAAAACAACCCTACATACACGGTTAAGTCTGAAATGCTTTAAATAGAGGGAGGTTTCTCCGTCACCCAACTGTTAGCTGAAGATTCAATTACTCTTATCATAATATGCATAGCTACAAATATAATTAGTCATAAAATTACCCAGACCCTCAAATTATTCCAGCTGCTGTATTTGACTCCCTGATTCTTGCAATGATGAATTCTCCAGACTGATTACACTAGCTAAAATAATATTTCTTTTTATCTATTTGGAAGTTGCCTGACATTAGCTTAGACCTTGTTTATATCTGCTGCAGAGCTATAATTGCAACCTTACTATTTTTATTAGGGCTATTGTCTAGATAACACTTAAACCTGCTAGGCCCTCATTTTACTTAATAGCAAATGTCACAGAAGACACCTATTCAGGCTTCTAGGAACCTTTATCAAAAACAGAAAACATGTCATTATGAAGACATGTACAAAGAGAAATACAATTTGTGCAATGTGTGTTCATGAAAGGCTCCATATGAGGTCTTACAGGCTCACTGCAATTTCTGATTCTGTGATAAACATATATTTATAATAAGTCAAAAAACTAGAAAAAAGAGAAAGGAATGATGGAATTTTTTTTTTTTTTTTTTTTTTTTTTTTTACTAGAGTATGTATTTTATACTAAATCTCTTCTAAGCATCCTGGGCTGCATCAAAAGAAGGGTGAGGGAGCAGGGTGTGGCCAGCAGGGTGAGGGAGGTGATTCTGCCCCACTACTTCACTCTTGTGAGACCCCACCTGGAGTACTGGGTCCAGCTTTGGAGCCCTCAGCACAGGAAAGACAAGGACCTGTTGGAGCAAGTCCAGAGGAGGGCCACAAAAATGATCAGAAAGGCTGATCCTTTTCTGTGTGGAAAGACTAAGAGAGTTGGGGTCTTTCAGCCTGGAGAAAAGTAGGCTCCAGGGAGACCTTATTGCAGCCTTTCAATACTTAAAGAGGGCCCATAAGAAAGATGAGAACGTTAATTTTTTAGCAGGGCCTGTTGTGATAGCACAAGGAGTAATGGTTTTAGACTAAAATAGGGTGGATTCAGGTAGATATAAGGAAGAAATCTTGCACACTGAGGGTGGTGAAACACTGGAAGAGGTTGCCCAGAGAGATGGTAGGTGCCCCATCCCTGGAAACATTCAAGGTCAGGTTGGATGGGGCTCGGACAAACCTGATCTAGTTGAAGATGTTCCTGCTCATTGCAGGAATGTTGGAGTACACGACCTTTAAAGGCCCCTTCCAACCCAAATTATTCTATAATTCTGTAAGTCTTCTTCTTTCCAAACTGAGTGTTATTCTCTCCTACACAATCTCTCATTATATGTAATTCCACTGGATCGCTAACCACCTTTGTTGCCTTTCTTAATATTTCTACATCCTCAAATTACAACAGGAAAACAGAATCACAGTGCTCTCTATAGGAGGGAATCCATTGTGCAATATAAGACCATTGCAAGATGTATTTTCATGTCTGTCATATGGATTAGTGTAAGCATTCAGAACATCTTACTAACGGTGAATGAAATTTATTAGTTTTCTTTGCTGGCCTCCCTTAAGGGAAGCAAAGCAGGAATTGCAGAGTTTAAAGAGATGGAAACAACTTCTTATAGGACAGGCAGACATGCTAGATAAATCTAAGGATAGCAAACATTTTGTGAGTACTCTGACAACACAACACTGTTTAGGGGGCAACAAATTGGCATTTGGAGAAATGAAAGTTGACTTCTTTCCTGAGAAAGGAGGACAGGGATCTTTTTTTTCTCCAAGCAGTTTATCCACTTCTGAAGAGTGTCCCCTTCCTTCTCAGATGCATCAGCAGCAGACTCCTTCAGATGATGAAAACGTAATTTTTAAGGATAAAAAGTTATAATTAATCCCATTGTGCAGTAGTCTCTCTTAGGTGTCATAGAGTGCAAACAGACTTTGAAATTAGTACTGGAAAAATTACATGTCCATGTGCAAATCTTGCATCCTCACCTATAGAATTAGGATGACAGTGTTTAAGTTTTTTTTCTTCGGGTGCAAACTCTGGGGTATCTCATATTGCTTTAACTCACTGGTGTCTAAGTGGATACTATTTAGACAGGAAAGTTTCAAGAAAACCTCAGCTTTAGGAAGCAACATTATTCACCCAGTGCACGATAATATCTTGGCCTCCTTAGAGACATTGTCCTTGTTTAGTGCTAAGGGTGTCTACCATTGTTTATGAACTGATTATAGAATCAATGCCACTTAATTATCTGTGACCACCAAGTTGGAAGCTATGAAACATATATCTGAAATAATTAAAGATTATCACAAATTCCATCCGTGTTCAGCTCTTAAATTTCAATCTTCAACCGTGATGACACTAAGACACAAAACAGTGCTGAAATCAAAGCAGTATGCTGCACACAGAGTACTCCATCAAGGGAAGAGACCTGGACAGAGCATTACATGTGACAGACATTAATCATGCCACTTAATGCATTACTGAAAGATAGTAGGACTATTTCTGTACTTCAACATAGCTGGACAAGCCCAGCTTCCTCTTGTCTACTTCCCACCTTGTATGGATGCAGGCTCTCAAGCATGAAAGGAGAAAAATGTCCCTATAGATTGTACTGGCCTCTGATGCAGAACAGAGCATGCTGCTATCTGTGCCATGGACAGGCCAGGCATAGGCATGACAGGTCCCTTTTTACTACCATCTATCATATGGCACCTCCGTAAAAGCCACAAGGTTAAGGGCAGACAAGTCAGCTTGACACACACACCAACTTTGAGGCAAGCCCATACATTCAGCAGGGCAGAAGGGAGCACGTCGCTGCTGAGCTACAAGCATCTTCACCCCAGCCATGCGAACAAACATTTGGTGTGCTTCATCCTGCTCCCAGACCAACAGTCCACCAGGTAGGACAGATCTACCCTAAACCATTTTGGACAGTGTTGCGTTGTGAGGTCCTATGCAGAGCAGAACAGTTTTACCCCTTTGAAAATAAGACCAGCTGCAGCCCCAACAGCCACATCACACCAGACTGTTGACTCTTTGCCTAAGTCAAAATAATTATTCCAACAAAATTTCCTGGTTTTCATACAGTAAGTTACTCCTCACATTTTGTCCTAAAGCCAAACACCATTTAAGACCTCAGTTACCCATGTGACAGCTGGTAGGATCCAAGCATGGAAAACAGACACACTAGAAAGCCGTATCAGGCCTCCCTGGAAGAAGGGATTAGGAAGATGACAGACAGAAACAGAAAGTGCCAAACCCCACGTGGGCTGGAGAGAGGATCATGGAGAGCATTAGGAGCTGAGGTAGCACAAGGAAACTGAACGGGACGCTGCAGTGGAACAAGAATTTGGGACAGCCCTAGCCATCAGCAAGGCCACTGGCCAGCATCCAGGGTGAGCGCAGGGGCCGCCAAGCAAAAGCACGGCCATAGTTTCAACTGTGACAGCTTCATAGAGAGAAGAGTTTTGTTCTGGAGGCGGGGATTGAATTGGCTCGTGTCAGACATTCAATTCTGTTTCTAGATCACCAGTCGGGGCTGGATTCTGCAGCAGCATCAGAAAAAGCACCTTGTCGATCCATCTGGGCCTTTTTTCTTTTTTTTTTTTTAAATGAATGTTGTTACACACCTGCAAATACCAGATATTTTCCAGAGGAACTGATGCATTTAGTTGCCCTTTCATAACTGCATTCATCTGCACCCAGGAAAGGAGAGAGAGGCTTGGCACCCTCCCTCAGTACAACAGCTCTACAGAACTAGATGCTTTGGCACAAGGCATGAAGTCGAGAGCAACCACCGCTCCTCCCTCTCCCTGTGAATTAACCACATCCCTAGGGGACTGGAGCACTGGCAGAAAGTAACCACAGCCTGGGACAGAAAGCAACTCTTCCATCACACCCTCCCCATAAAGCAACACCCTGGAAGGAGTGTAGAGGAAAGCAACAGCAGAGGACAACAGCACAATCAAGCTCCTCACGAAGATGTCAGAAAACTGTCAGAGCTTGCACTGTACCGCGCTTCTTAAGTATGTGGCATCAAAGTGACACCACCTACAGAGTTCAGGGTTTACACATTCCTGGCTCCAAGACAGTTCCATATTATAATTAGTAATTCCAAGCTAGGGGCTTGCTCCTGAGGGTCCTCCACAAAAAAAGAACCCCTGTCTGATAAATGGTAAGAAATCAAATTATGGGCCATTTGAAGGTCAAATTCTGTCCAGGAGTAACAATCAAAATAATACAACAGACTGTTAAAATGATGCTAAAAATTTAATCTGACATCAGTTTTTTCCCTAGGAAAAGGGCTGTCCATTCATGGCCTGGGAAGTAAAAGGGGCATTCCAACATATCACTGGGGATAGCAGGACACCCTATGAAAGCCATGGAGAATCTCTTGCTGGTGCAAGCAGCAGTCTACTCTCTGCTGGCTGATCTCTAAATCCAGCCCTCGTGCAACAGGTATATCAGGAAATAGTGGCACAACCAAAAGGTGAAATGACTCCTGATCCACTGCCAGGTCCCTGAGAGCTTTCACACAGACAGAACAGTTTAGAATTTTTTTGATCACTCTAAAAACTTGGCCTCTCCATCATAGATGTGGGTCAGCACCTCTTTTTGATTCAAGATCAAAATTATGGGGTGGATCTGGAAGTAAAAATAAAAGCAAGACCCATATGAATAGCGTGTATGTCTATTCCTCTGACTCTCTTGCTAAAATTTCAAGCTAAAAATACTATACACACACCCCCTACTTATATGTAAGAATATATATATATATTCATAACAACCTCAAGTTATTTATATGACAATGCAGGATGTGCAAGAGAATCAGGTCTTCCAGTACACAAGAAAATAGCTCCTGTAGAACAAGTCATTTCTAAAGGATGATAGATGAAATTCAATTAAAGGAACAGCTTTGAAGATGGACATTCAGTTTTGTGATGTGCCAAAATCTTTGCGCCTTGTAAAGAAAGACACAGGATAAAGAACATTAACAGATTCTTTTTACAGTAGCCAGTTGACAAAGGAGGTGGGAGAAAACAAACCATACAGAAAACAATTGCCAATTTGTGGTCTTGACCATTTAAAAATGGATCCCAAAATAGCCTGCTAAATTGTTTCACCCAGAGCAAAATTACCCATGAATACATATGCATGCACACAAAAACAGCATCTCTTGACGCAGTGCTGATGGTGACTGCAGTCAAGGAAGAAGCATTATTGCATTCCACATTGTGAAAAGACCACAATGCAGTAATTATTCTGAAAGGTTTTCACAAAGCACAATTATTAAGCTAACATTATCCCATTATTGTTTGTTGCTATGGAGATAATATAATCAATATATTTCTTGGATTGATTTTTTTAATACTACTAGCACGCTGTACAATATAGCAAGATTTAACTCAATGCATTAACTGATTTTAGTTTATGATTGGCAAAGTCTGAAGGCAATAGATTGCAATCCATCTCACGCCTATTATTCTATCAAGGCACTTAATGTCAAAATCTCTGCTGCAAAAGCAAGTTTTCCTTGTTGAAAATGAGAAGGATAACAAATTTCTCGGAAGAAAGGCAATCTTTTAAGCATTAATTTAACACTTATTCCTATTTTTCCTAAGCCAAACAAAAATTACCAGACTGACTACAGAAGTAGTAGAAAAGCAAGTTGCACTTGAACTTTCGTCTTGAGGTGCCTGTTCACCCCAGCGGGGATGTTTTAAGGCATTACCCTCCTCCATGTAATATAAACTCCTGCAGCAACAGGAGGCTCTGAGAAGGTGGCAGCGATTGCGTCGCTGAGCCAGAGCCCCCTGGATGCAGATGCATTTTGCAGCCTTGCCACCACCTCCTTCTGCACAGCCTCGGAGGAGTCACTGGCTACCTGCTCCCATGCCCAGCGAAGACAGCGGGCACTTGGCCAGTGGTCTCAGCAGCTTGGGAAGTGAAACTGTTATAGCCACAGCCCTTCGTTTCCTTGCCTATAATACCATGGGAACAATTAATTTCTTCCATGTCTACCTCTGCACGTGATAAGCTTGTAGAAAATCAAGTGACTGCTCTGGTTTTAGGACAGTGGTAAATCTGCACAAACCTAAGTCTCGGTTAGAACTCTGTGAGGCAGTAATATAATATATCAAAGAGCCTTCAGTACTGGCAACATCATTTCAGCCCGTTACCTCTCCCAGGAAGAGATGGGCTCATCATTGCGCAAGATCATAGAATCATAGAATTGTCTAGGTTGGAAGAGA